>PVJX010047638.1:0-11795 GCA_004027295.1 Dolichotis patagonum
TATATATATATAAGCATAGTACTCTACTGTGTTTAGATGCCATATTTTCCTTATTCATCATCTGTTGTCTGACATATACATTGTTTCTAAGATCTAGGTATTATAAACTATTGTTTCAGAAATATTTAAATATATGCTAATTTGTTTCATTTACACAGAAAGTCTATCTTAGTTCATTGAAAAGAAAATTTGTTTTAGCATTTTTTTTGAATGAATCATTTTGGTTTATGTCTAGTACTGACTATTTTGAAGAAAACAATACACAAATAGTGTAATAACTATTGTTATTCTCTTATTTGGTTATGAAAATATGTTTTATTTTTTCATAAAATAAACAGAAAAATAATAATTTACAAAATGCTTTCAACTGATGAGAACTGACATAAAATTTCTTAATTCATCAAAGAGCTTCATTGCTTCTCTGACATTTGGCTAAGATGGTCACGTATAGTATAAAAAAGCTTCATATTTGCCAGGCAGATTTTCACCCCAAGAAATATGCATTATTACTTATTGAAATCCCACATGTAAAAATTCAGCTTTGAAGAATGCTTTTCTTCTAAAGGATTCCTTTTTTCCTTCTGTAAAATGAATATGTAAGTGGATTGTTTGGATTACACTGAGAAATTAATGGAGAGAGATAAACAGCGAGACTCCCTTCGGAAGCTGGTAGGAGGAAGCAAAACTTTACAGTCCTGCAGCTCTGCATTCACACATCTGTGCAGCAGTAGGAGCTGGAACACAGGTCAAAGACCGAATGAAGTTACCAAGGAGGGGAACCATCCAACAGAAGCCTGGCAGGAACTTGCAGCTATACTCCTGCCATCCAAGAAGCATCTAAAGACCTTGAAAGCCACTAGGAATTAACAATAAATTTTATAAAGCTTTACATACCCAAACATGAAGAAATGGCACAAAGTAGAACCTACAGTGTTAGCCTTAGCCAAAAAAATCTTCATTTTTAGTTTAGTATACATTTCAACACATTTTTAATCTATGAAATTATTAATCTACTGCAGAAATTTACTTGAAATAGGATAATTTAAAATTCAACTATTGATCTCATTGTTTTAGGAAGATAGTCATGTAATAGAAAATAACTATAAAATTTAATTTTAACAAATTTAGCTATGTTTGAGAATAAAGACTATAGGTACGCTCACTGTGCACAGAATTGACACTTCTAAATTTTATGTATTAAAATATGAAAACTTTCCTGAACTACCAAATATTTAAAGTGTACTTCAACATGATTTAAAAATCTGCAAATGCAATTTTATGAGCGTGTAGGAAATCTTATATTAGCAGACACAATTCTGGGGCATGTGATGTCCTTAAGCTGTTTTTCAAGTTTACTCAGAAATCATTAGACATTTTAGAAATATTTTTCAATTCTGTAACCCCTACAAGACAATGTATGTACTACTCCAGTAGATAAAATTTACAAAAAAATAAAATATAGGTTAACTGTCCTGTTGGTAGGATGAAAGAAAGCAAATAGGCAGAAAGGAAGAAAAACGTAAACAGTTATGCTTTTTAAAAGCCTACGGTTTGCAGGACTTGGTCCTGCCCAGCAGAGGGGCTCCTGTTAACTGGGGTTCTCCTCCTCCCCGACCCCTCACACTCCCAGCCCTTGGCAGTACTGAAGACCACGAGCTGACTTAACTAGGGTGGTGAAGAGCAGGACCCTAAGACATGGGCACAGGAGGAGAATTCACGGAGCACTTAAGCTAAGCCCGGCCTCCTGGCTGTCAAAGGCCAGGCCCTCCATGGCTGGCCGGTCTTTTCCTGGGGCTCCTACCTGGTGAAGAGAAGTGCAGGTGTCTCCACATCCTGGAAACCACGCACCTCTCTCTCTGTCTCTCTCGAAGGTGCACACTGTTTCTCTGAGGGCGTACCTTTGAATTTCTGCCTAGTAAATCCCTCGACAACCTCGCTGAAGGATGGGACCTGCACAGTTACTGTACAGGAGACGCTGTCTCAGCTGCAGGACCTTCCCAAGACCCTGCCTGGTGGCAGAGCACTCGGAGCAGACTTGGGTGACTGCAGCTGCTCTGTGCAGAGGCCCAGCCCTCGTTGGAGGGAAGGTTCCCGGCGGGCGCTGATCTGAGGAGCAGGAGCAGAAGCCTGCAGGTGCCCACCCTTGCCCTCCTGGGAAGCTGGAGGGCCCTCGGCTGCGGGACGGGTGGAGCAGAGTGGGAGGGCAGAGGTGAGCGGCCGCCCCAACCTGCAGCTCGGAGACCTGGGCATTTAGAAGCTGGGCACGGGGGCCGCGGAGCTGGAGGCCCTTCTGCCTTTTCATGACACCGATGCCATGTTAGGACGTTAACCTTAGACTCCTGTTCCAATGACTTCTGAAAATAAGAAGTAACCAACAGACAATACCTAACTCACCCTAATCTAAGAGCTCACATACCTGACCTCCAAAAGGAAAAAATAGGAAGCAAGGGTGGCAAGGGTTAGTGCCCAGGACTGGTGCCAGACAGTAAAAGGGTCCACTGTTTTGTAAAGAATATGAAAACACTGAAAAAGAAAAAAAGAAAAGAAAAGAAAAGAAAACATGCTTGGTTCTAGGCATCAGTAATAAAATGCTGTTTTGCTAAGGGGGAAAATTTTGGCTAGTTACTATTTCCCTTCTTTTCTATGTCTTTTATTCATAAATATTCTATATATAAAATTTAAATTAGTATGTTTTGACTTTTCCTTCAATAAGCGTTGTTTCTGGAGAAATATTAGAGAACTCCCAGCCATAACATCGGTGGCCTCTGTCCACTCGGCCCGGCTGCACCAGTCTGGGTCGGTTTGTGAAGACTGGGATACTTCGCGCTGGCTGGTGGTAGTCTGAGATTCAAGCTCTTACTGTTTTGGTTATTTCTGCACCAAACATCAGTAGATCTGAAGTACACAAAGAAGGAAGGGTGGCTGTAATCTTTTCTTTACAGTAACACATTTTCACCGCAGCTAGAGGCCAAATTCCTCGGAGAAGTGGGCGGGCACACAGCTGGCCCTGGCCCTTTCAGGTGGGTTTGCCCTGTGTGTGTGTGTGTGTGTGTGTGTGTGTGTGTGTGTGTGTGTCTGGTCCTCTTTCCGGCTCCTCCCTCGGTTTAAATCAGGTGCACGAGCTTAGCTCTCACATCGGTCCTCTTACGAGTGACCCAAGGTATAGACACATTAGAGAGCAAAACAAAAGTAAAATAGAAGACTGATTTTAAAGTGGAAGGAATAAGATTTGAACTGTTTTATTTTTAAGATCTTAAATTGCATTCATAATGTATATGTTTTAAATGAAATGCTTATATAAATGAGATTCAGTATGAAAATAATGTTCACTGTGTTCCCTTGCTGGCTTTTTCATGATTTTGTTTTTAGGCTGTCACTGAAAATAATGTTCTGCTTCAAGACAGTCAATTTTAGAAAATAATCCCTTTTGACATCACGTCTACCAGGAATGCTTCTGAAATAGAAAGTAAGAGCATTTGTTGGTCTACGTGACATAAATTCAGTGATTTTATGATTTTTGCTTTGAGGTCAGGAATATAAAATGTAATAAGGAATCCATAACAAAACTACATGGAAGAAGAACAGGAAGAATGGATAATGAGTTTGTTTTCTTTTACAAGTTTTGATGTGTTGGTTGCTACTCAAAGTTGAGATGACCTTCCATATATCCGTATGTGTAAACGTATGCTGTCTATATCTATCTGTCTAGCATCTATCTAGCATCAGCCTGTCTAACTAGTATCTATCTATCTATCTATCATCTATCTATCTATCTATCTATGTATCTACCTATCTATCTATTTTTCATCTATCCACTATAGCAATTACTTTTTATTAAATGGTTCATTTTTTACAAATACTCTATGCTTAGCACAGATATTGGCATTTATCAGGCACATGAGATATTCAAAGATTGGTCACAGGGATAACTATTGATCAGTTTTAATGTTCAGAACAGATAAACTCACAGATTTTAACTAATTAAGCAGATTTCTTGGGCTGGACCCAAACTACCTTAACTCTGTCCAAACATTATAAACATATTTTGTTTAATTTATCTTCTACATAATTTCAGGTACTAATACTTGAAAGTATGTATATTATTAAATATTTATTCCCACTAGAATACCAAATTCTGGATTTTCTTTGCCCTGTAAATTTTGTATTAGAAAAAGCTATTACAATATCTCTCACCTATTTTTAAAAGAATAGGTAAGCATATAAATTTTTCTATAAATATTTAAAGATATTATTTTTATGTACCTTATTACTCAAAAAAGTGTCAGCTAATATCAATTTTAAAACATTAAAAATGCATAAACTTTTGAAACAATCATTGCTGAAGCACTGGAAGTGTTATATTTTCTATTCAAATTTTCCCCTACTAGTGGAAGGTTTTATTGATCCACTGTAGTCCTTTGAAAAAGATGCAATAGTAACTGCACGAAGTACGCAAATTTGGCGTCTGGAACAAGCCCCTCGGCGTCCAAAGCCGCGGTTCCCTGGAGGGAGGCAGACGCAGGCAGCGGAGTGACCGGACCCCCGGCCGGCAGGCCCAGGAGGGACGAGGCAGCTCCCAGCGGAACCGCCCGGGCTGCAAGATGCAGCCTCAGGGGGGCGCTACCTGTGTGCGGCTGTGCGTGCGTGTGACACGTGTGTGCCTCCCCGCAGGGTGAGCACTCAGGGTTTCAGTCACTCGCTCGCGTGCTCTGTCTCTCCTCCCTCCGTGGCGATGCTGGTGCAGTTTCTCCCAGGCCTGTGTCTGTGAAGGGCAACCTGTCCGAAGGCCGCCCTCAGGAACCCCAGGCGTCTTGCAGACGTGTGCGCGCAGCAGCGCTGCCCGCCCCCCCGGCCCCCAGCACAGGACGCGTGGGTGTGCGCGACTCAAGGGCTCTGACAGGCGGAGCGCGAACCTTCGCCCTGCCCTCACACGCGTTCTCACTGGTGCGCACCGAAAACTGTTTCACATCCGCCTAAGCCAGCGTGGCTGGGCTGAGAAGATCAGACTGAGCTGCGTCAACTTCGCTCTACCAGGATGAAGTTCCCGTGCTCTCAGGGCGACCGTCGTGCAAATGCAGCTTTTTAAAAAAATGTTTTTAAAGGGTAACGACAATACATAACTTCAAAGAAAAAAGGAAAAGAACAACAACAACAACAAAAAACTAAGAAATCATTACTTGACAAATTACATACTGATTTCTTGGAAATAGTTGTTCAAATTACAAAGTTAAAACATGTAAAGTAGACATTCAAACAGTGAGACTGTTAACAGTTCTGCTCCACAATCTGACAAAAACAGCAATATGGTCATCCATCTTACCCACTCAAATACACATGCAATTATATCAAAAGGGTAAAATTAAACACAACAAAACAGAACAAAGCGGATCACAAGAAAGCAATGTAAGAGACATAAATTTCGAAGCTAGACAATCAGAGATATTCACTCTCTATCATATTGACTCTTGTTTTCTTCCAAATAGTTGTCCATATTGTCACATACAGGGAATTCACATGAAACAACATAGTATGGAACTGATCTGAACAGGACGAGGAAGGTGTTTCAGGTCTTCAAGACCAGACATTAGGGAAGCCAAGAATGGCTGTCATAGTGTCTCTCATTCTCCTCAAAACAGCTGTCCATACCTTCATGTGTGTTTAAATTAAACAAAACAAAACAAGCTAAAATAACTTTGAACAAAGAATGATAGTATTGCTGGATTGCACATCATGACATTATGGAATCAGCACTGGGTACTGTAGTGTCTCTTTTTCTTCAAAGTAGCTGTTCATTTCAACATGGGTTATATAGTTGGTTCTTGTAAACTGTTTATAAGCTCTACACATGCATGAGTCTCTACATGTATATCTATCCTTTCTGTATTAGAGGGAAAAACAAAACAAAGCAAGATATAACAAAACAATTCCTAGAAAAGCATGAAGCAAAAAGTCATATAAAACTACAATACAAGGTGATCTACAAAGGTTACCATGATGTCTCAGCAGTACTTAACAACATTAATAAAAATGAAGCATTGAAGACATTATAAGACTTAAAAAGCAAGTAATAATCAAACCAGAGTGGGTATCTTAGTGAATTTTGTCATCTTCAGTGTAGTTGCCTATACTCTTAGACTTGATGCTATCAATCATAACAGATTTGAATAAAATCAGTCAATACAAAATAGCAATGTAACAAACCCAATTCCAATAAGATCAGTCATTATAAGACAGTATAAGTTACACAGGGCTTCAGATTAAGTTGATAGGAAATTAAGGATGATTACCATAATATGTCCTCTTATTTTTGGGATAGCTGACCATGTCCTCAAGTCTAGTGTAAGTAGAAAAACTGGAACAGCATGTAATCCATCCAAGCAGAGTGTAAGAATAATGTAGATTTTAAATCTTGTTACCCCATTAACAATATCCTCTGTCTTCCTATTTTAGGTAATTCCTCCCCTTTCACTCCCCTAGGGTACACTGCTTATTTTGGGTTCCATTGTCTCCCTATATAGAGCATCTCAATGGACCCTATTTCCTGATCTACTCTGCCTGTGTTTATCTCTGTTAGTATTTTGAGGCCATCTATATTAGAGATTACAGCCAATCTTCTCTGCCTCATTTCTGCTATTCTATTTTTCTGCCATTGATAGTCTATTTTTCTCTTCCACTCCACTGTCTGCCCTGTTCAATGAGGCCTCTCTGCCACTGTTCCTAAAATGCTCATATTCTTTCTCTCTCTCTCTAAAATGTCCTTCAGTATTTTTTGCAGGGTTGGATTGGTGGTCACAAATTCTCCGTTCCTCTTTGTCATGGAAGCATCTTGCTTCTCCATTAATTTCTAGAGAGAGTTTTGCAGGATACATCAATCTGGGTTGGAGGTTGTTTTCCTTCAGGGCTTGAATTATTTCACTCCAAGCTCTTCTTGACTTGATGGTCTGTGTCGAGAAATCTGCTGTGATTTTGAATGGGTTTTCCTTTATAGGTGATTTGTTTCTTTTCTCTGATGGCTTTTAATATTCTGTTCTTATATTGAATTTCTGGGATCTTATTATGTGTCTGGGTGTATCTCTGTTTTGGTTGTAGGACAGAAGCTCCTACCCTGCGTGCTCTAGAAGAACCCTAACCAACAAGAAAAGGGGCTGGGAATTACGTTATACACTTGTATGGAAGGAACCAAAAACATGACGAATAATAAAAAGCCTCCAGCCCCCAACCCTGAGAATATTGATCCAGGAGAGGTAAATACAAAAGAGATTGAGGGCAGCAAACATGCAACATCAAACACAGTGTCAGTGGACATAAAGAGATATCTTCGGGATCTCATAAACAAGATCAAAACTGAAATATTAATTCAGGTTAAACAAGAGATAAGTAGATTAATAAAAGAAAGGCTGGGCACCTCTCAGGAAGACAGAGACAGAAGAATGGAGGAACACAGAAGGAGAGAAACGTTCAGTGAAGAATGTAAAGCAAACCTAGCATTCATGAAGCAGATTCAAAGAGATTACCAGGAAACTAAAGACTCCATAGAAAGCTGGCAAAAATGCTTGAAAGAAACCAAAGATAGACTATCAAAAATTGAACACATGCTTGCAATGTGTAATCATGAAAGGGAAGATCTCTTAAAAATAACAAGGGAGCAGGCAGTAACCATACAAAGGCTGAGGACAATAAGAGGATCTATAACTTAAGAACAAAGCATGGGAATGAAGAAGCAGGAGTCAAAACAGAAGAACTGCAAAGGCTATTCACAGAAATTATTAAGGAAAACTTCCCAAACATAGAAAAAGGAAATGATGTGCAGATGTATGAAAATGCAGCTTTTAAACACTGTGCATTGGGAAGTTTCTCGCTCTGCCCTGCAGCTGCCTTCTCATTTGCATTTCTATTTGCATAGCATCTGAAGTGAAAAACAAAATGTGAACCTTTATTCACTCAGTCAGTTCTGTCAGGCTGAGAAGAGAAAAGGAGAACTCAAGAAAGCGGTAGCCTGTTATGACAGGCTCCTTCGGAGGGACAGGGCACCCCTCTAAGGACGGCCTTCAGGCACACACAGCCCTGGCGTGGCCTCCCCATGGGTCTGCGCAGCCAGCGGAGCAGCTGCTCTCAGGTCTCAGTGAGGGATGCAAATGGTGTTTTCATTGGCTCATTTTTGTCTATGAATATAGCAATTTTTGATGCATTTTAAAATAACTGATTGAGACTACAGAAATTCTTAACTCAGAAATGACTGAGCCTATTACCTTGATTTGATCGTGATATGTTATATACATGTATTGGATTATCTCACTGCACTGCAATAGTGCACAAATAAATATCTCAATAAAAAGAATTATATGAAGAAGAAAACTGAAATTACCATTATTTTTATATTAAAGGAATAGTATATTTAAATGTGCATCTATTAGATTAATAGGTCTTTTATTGTACATTTTTAATAGCTAATTTAATAAAATATATATATTTAATAAAACATAGGTATAATACTATACATATATCTTAAGCCTCTTATAGTACTGCTTACATACTTTAATTATATTTTCATGTATTGTAGTTTAAGGGAGTGCACTTTCACAGTTACATGGTTATATTGTATAAATTATAGGTCAGATTATAGTTTAGGATTTTAGAAATGTGAGAATTATTTTGCTAATGATTTCTTCCAATATTTTGAACTTGACATATTCTTCACAATATATGATCTAAAGATAGGAAGGCTAAGGCAGCAGACATGTTTAAAAATGAAAGAAACAATTCCATTGAATGAGCTCCTATCACCCTCAGATGCTCCCGCAGTGCCCACTGGGTTGAGTGAGGCCCACGGAGAGGAAATGCCTGTTCCCCACGGTTGGTTCCAGTCTCCAGCCCTAACTTTGCTTTGTTTAAATACAAACATTTCTCTGTAGTTTAGGAAGATGGTGACAAGGCACAACCAATAAAAGGCGAAGCTGAAATCTGCGTAGTGGACACGTAAACAGAACCAAGGGTCACGGCCCTGTGTGTGTCTCTCTCCTTGTTTGTCTGATTCTCACTGAAACACACTGTAACGTACATCAGATTCATCTGGAGCAGCACGTTTCTCTCTTCTGACGATGGAAATTCAACCTGGGCTGCGATGCACTTCCTCACTGCGGCACACGCTGCTTCCTAGTCAGGTCCCCAGGTGACCCAGTGCCGGCTGCGCACACCGGCCCTCCAGTCCCCAAGGTGACCCAGTGCCCGCTGCGCACACCAGCTGGCCCTCCTGCCGTCACAGTACAGTCATCCTCGGCTCCTCACCCCAGAGACACTAACCTTGCCCGTATCCTGCTCCTCTGCTTCTTAAACTTTTCCTGTGTGCTTTTGTCCTCACAGCCTCACCGTTTTAGGTTTTTATTTTATGTTTTGATTTTGACACAGGCTCTTACTCTGTAATTCAGGTTGGCCTTGACCTCACAATACAGTCCAGGTTGGCCTTGACTGTATCATGGCAATCTTCCTGCCTCGGCATCCAGAGAGAGTGTTGGGGTTACAGGTTAAGAGATGCATCTTTAGACCAATGTATTGGATTATCTTCCTCTGGTCCACTATGTCCTTTTTTGTGTAGTTTCCTTCCTCCATCAAGTTACAGAGGATTTTTTTTTGTGTGCTTTTTAAAAAAAATTTTATTTTAAAGGGGGTAAAATTAAACACAACAAAACAGAACGGAACATAAGAAAGCATAAATTTCAAAGCTAGACAACCAGAGATCTTCACTATCTGTCATATTGTCTCTTGTTTTCTTCCCAGTGGTTGTCCATAACTTTGCATATGGGGAGCTCATACTAAATAACACAGCCAATCTTTTCACAAGATTTGTAGTTCACTGGCTCCCACTTGCTAAGGTGGTGGTGGGGGTCACAGGACAGGGGAGAGGACAATCTGAGATATTCAGCTTGCATGCACGCCGGCAGGCTCACAGCCGCCCCCCAGAGAGGGGAGGAGCTCCTTGTTCTCCCGACACCCCGAGTCAACCAATCTCATGTGCAGGTCCTGACGCGCCTGGGTCTCTCTCCTCCGCCACACTCACCTGCTATTTCTTTCTGATGAATTGACCATTCCATTTCCAAATTTTTGAAATGGCCAACAGACCACAGAAAGAATTCTTTTTAGGCTCCTGTTTGAAACCAGCAGCTATAGCAATCTGCTGGCCTTGCTTCACGGCCATTTTTTTTGTTGTTGTTGTTTGATACTGGGACTCAAACTCATGACCTTGTGCTTGTCAGGCAAGTGCTTATGCTGCTAAGCTATACTCCTGGCCCTTAGAGGGTTTTTTCCCCCCTTTATTTTTTCTATTTGTAATTTACCATTAATAATTGTATATACTTATGAGGTACAATGTGATATTTCAAATCATAGGCACATTGTGGAATGATCAGGCTAGTTAATGTATGCATCAACTCACATACTTGTATTTCTTTGGCTGAAGCCATTTAAAATCCATTTCTGCAAACATGCGAGCTATCATTATGAAATTTAGTCCTCATGCTCAGCAGTAGCCTTGGGACTCAGTTTCTCCTTTCTGCCAGACACTGTGTACTTTGATCAATGACTTCTGGTCCAAGGCTCCCTGCCTCAGCCACTATTAACCTGCTCTTCTACTTCTATGCACTTGATCGTTTTAGGTTCTGCATATGAGCAGGTATATGTGGCTGTAAGTAGATAATAATCCATCAGTTCCATTTCTGCATAGTTACAAAACCACCTAAAATTAAGGACTCAAAAAAAAATATTTGGGTATCTGGCTTTGTGACTGCACTTTTAACAGTTGCCAGATTATAGAAACAATCCAAGTGTGTTTTGAAAAATGAGAAGATAAATGAAATAGGTTGTTTAATGCAATGGAATACTATTCAGCTTTCCAAAGGAATTAAATTATAATAGATACAATGGCATGAATGAATCTCAAGAACATGCTAAATAGGATAAGCTACAAGCCAAAAGATAAATATTTCACCATACTCCTCACATCTAGGACAGTGAAATTCCTAAAGTAACATAGTGCTTGGAGGGGCTGGGGCAGAAAGAAGTGGAATTACTGCTTCCTGGATAAGGAGTTTCAGTTCAGGTTGATGAAAATGTTCTGTAGAGAGATCTTAGAGTTACACAGTAATGTTAAAATATTTAATGACATACAGTTAAAATAATAAAATGTGTGTTTTATGTTATTTTAGCACAACAAAAAATTATATAAATGTAATTTGAATATATTTCCTTGAGAAAACTTTAATGTATGTTTTCTTGAGAGATATCTGCATCCTTTTCCACTTGTATTTATGTTAACCTGTGGGTGTCTACACATGCCCCCCACTGTGAATCCACACAACTGTCACCGACCCTCCTTGATGTACAATTCCAGGGGTTCCACAATGTGTGCATTAAATGTTTCTTCATATTTTTAAAAATGTTCAAATATAGGCAAAGATGTAAGACACTGGACTGCTTTATGACTAGGATACAAATCATATCAACCAAGCCACGCATTTGATGTTGAGATCCTTCCAATGAGTTCTGGAGATGTAAGGTAGTTGTGACTTCTTTTTCCATGGAAAATAAGGAGTAAGCGAAGCAGTGTGTCCCACAGGTCAGCCTGTGTCTGCCATGCTTTATGGGGGAGAAGGTTAGAGAGGATCCCAAATACATTAACCTCCACATTTTAATATGAGAACTTTGAGGTTCGTTCCAAGAGAATAGGGATCCTTACACTGAAGAATATGTGGATATTTTTGTGTTCTTCATGCTCTGTAACACAGATTTCCTATGCAAGAGAA
>PVJX010047639.1:0-11793 GCA_004027295.1 Dolichotis patagonum
AGAGAGAGAGACACCGGGGATTGAATCCATGATATCACATATATTAGGATGATAGACAGGTGGCGCTACCACTGAGCCACACCTGCGGTCTTGAACTTGCTAATAAAAAGCAAGTTTTCCAAATTTTAATTTTTATTAAAAAGTAATCATAGTTGAAATTTTATACTTAGTAGGTACCTGTTAATGTGTTAGGTGTTGCATCTAAATTGTCTTAATGCAAAAAATGTGTGAGATGAGGCTGCTCATTGAGCATCAACCTGTTTATATATATCTTAATTACGTCGCCCACAGAAAATAGCAGTTTAGAATCCAAGACATTTTTCCTTCAAAGGCAAGCTTTTAGCTACAGCAAATTCTTGAGCTGCTGGTTCTATGTTATTTTATCATTAATTACACACACAAACACAAAAAACATATTATGGGACATGTATTGTGTTAATTTCATGAAAACTCTACTCAGATTTTTAAAGTGTTTTTTGAGGAAGCATCCTTGAATGTCAACTCAATAAATAGACTTGTTAATTTGCATTTGATACATGTATCGTAAATAATCTGTAATATTGACTTCAATAGTTTTAGGTTTGGAAGGCAAGGCAGATTACAAAGTGCTGTGTTGTGGCTTAGAAAGGTATGAATCACTTTGTCAGGTCTGTATCTTCTGGGACAAATGAGAAGGTCACCTTTGACTAATGGGAATTCTCAAGAGTGCTGCAGCAATGTTATGTACAGAATGACTGTTAATTCTAATTGCAATTAAAATATACCTTAGGGTTTACTTAAAAATCACCAGTTATTAGAAGTAAATAAATGTTTACTGATTATTTCACTAAGTTCATTGTACTTTCCTATATGTAGGACATAAAAGAAATATGAGCTATGAGATATTAACTAGATTCAAGCAGACTGGTTTGTGAGACAAGATTAATACCCACAAAACAATGAGATTAAAACATTAGGAGATATATTATTAAACAGTTATGTAATCTAAAGATAAAGAATGTGAAAAAAAGGAAAAAATGTATGATCAATTATCAAGTTATACACAGTATCAGTGGAAAAGTGACGTCACACAAATTTAACTGTAGCACAGCTTATACTATCCTAATGAAAAGCATTATTTATGTTTCTAGAGGTATTATTGTAATATATACTAATGTTAAATAGGTAATTTGAATCACTTGGCAAATGTACCACAAGAGTCAAGTACTCTATTTCCTTTGGGACTCCAAATATACTACTACCTAGATAGCCTATGTTCTGGACTTTTAAGTTCAAAATCCCAGTCCAGCCAAGCCTAAATCAAACTCAAACAAACTAGGCTCATGTCATGAAATTCCTATGAGAATGATTCATGTTTGAAAAGTATCACAAGCAGGGCATAGTGGTGCAACGTATACTCCCAGCACTCTGGAAGACTGAGAAATACAATGGCAAGTTCAAGCCCACCCTAGGTAACTTAGAAACTTACTAGGAGTTCATCGCAAAGTAAGAAATAAAAAAGGGCTGGGTATATAGCTCTGTTAAAGGTCCTCAGTTAAAGGTATATTCTCAATACCATAAAAAAGTATCTCGTGAACTTATGAATGAAATTAATTTAAAGAATACTAAAATATTCCTTGTTTACTAAGTTTTACTCTCAAAAGTGATTTGAAAATCCCCTCACCACCATTTCCTGAATATTTTCATTATCTGAAACAGAAACTCTATACCTATAGAGCAATAACTCCATTCTCCCTTACCCTGGAGCTCTAGGTAACTTCTATTTTTGGTCTTTATCAGTCACACAAAAGTTAATCATACAATATTTAATTCTTTTTTTGTATTTCACTTTGAATATTTTCAAAGTCCATCTAGGTTGTAACATACATGCACATTCTTTGTCTGATGTTTTACTTTTCTAGATTTCACTTCCTGGGGTTTCAGTTATCTAAGTCTACCACAGTCCAAATAATTGAATTCAAAATTCCAGAAATAATTCATAAGTTCTAAAGTGCATACTATAGTAGCAAGATGATATATCACATTATCCCACAAAGGAAATGAAATATCACTCTGTTCAATATGCACATAGTATATGCTATTTGCCTATTAAACATTTAGTGACCAACCTAATTATACTATGTGCACTATATGCACATAGTATATGCTATTTGCCTATTAAGCATTTAGTGGCCAACCTAATTATCAAATCCAATGTCAAATAAAGCAGTGTTTGTGTTCAAGTAATTGTTAGTAGCTTTGAGTTACATTACTCCTGTATCATTTGCCCCAGTTCAATTCATTGTAGTGACACTGTTTCTTACATCATCACAAGAATATAAGAATAGTAGAATAAGATATTGCGAGAGAGAGAGAAAGAGAACAGCAAGAGAGGAGAGACTGACTATATTCACATAACTTTTATCACAGAATATTGTTAAAATTGTTCTACTTACTATCATTGTTAATCTCTTTCTGTGCCTAATTTATACACTTTATCATAGACATGCATGTATAGAAAAAGTATAGATTTTGGTACTATCTGTGGTTTCAGGCATCAACTTAGTATATCAGAATTTCATTTCTTTCTATACATAGATAATATCCCATTCTACATATATACCACATTTTGTTTACCAACCCAGATAGATATCTGGGTTATTTTTTGAGTAATGCTGTTAAGAACAGGAGTGTAAAATTATCTGAATGCCTTTTAAGGATACACCTAAGAGTAGAACTGCTACATTCAATGCTTTGGAAAATTAACAAACTGTTCTTCACAGCAATACCATTTAAAAATCTATCATTAATGAGCAGAGTTTTTAATTTTATATACTTTTTCTAACATTTATTTTCCTTTCTAAAAACATTCTGATAAGACCAACTGTACCTAATGTGAAAAGATATCTTACTGCTTTTGGTTTACCCCCTAACTATGAATGAAGTTGGTAATTTGTTTATATGCTTACTGAACATTTCTCCATGTTCTTTGGAGAAATGTCGATTCAAATCTTTTGACAATTTTTTAAAACTGAGAGGTTTTTGTTACTGAATTGTAGTAATTCCTTACATATTCTGGATATTATAACATCAGGTAATATGGTTTACAAATAATTTCTCCTGTTCTATGTATTATCTTATCACTCTTTTGACAGTGTATATTTTTGTGCACAATAGTTTTTAGTTTTATTAAGCCCAATTTATCTATTTTCCTTTATTATATATGCTTTTGATATATTTTAAAAACCATTACCATATTCAATGTAATAAAGTTTTTATATTACATTTGCTTCAGAAAGTTTTACAGTTTCACTTCTAAAATTTAGGTCTCTACTCCATTTCAAATAAATTTTTGGAAATGGTATAAGGTAGGAAACTAAGTACAATAATTTCAAGTAAATATCTTGTCTTTCCAGCAACATTTTTGAAAACATTATTTTTCACTTCTGGAATGATATTGGTGCCTTTGAATAAAATAATTTGACTATTAATCTGAGGGACTATGTATGTGGTTTCATTTCTGCTGCATTGGTCTATAGATCTGTCCTTAAGCTATTAACAAACTTTTGATTATTAGCAATAGTAAGCACATTTTTAAGATCAGGAAGTGTGTTCTTCAACTTTGTCTTTCATTTCAAGATTGTTTTGATTTATTTGGTGTCCTTCAAATTTCATATGATCATAGGATTCTCTATTTCTGGTTTTCCTTCAAATTTCATATGATCATAGGATTGTCTGTTTCTGAAAAAGGTGCTGCTAGGATTTTGATAGGGATTGAACAAGGTTTGTAAATCACTTTACGCAGTACTATTATCTTAATAATATTAAGTTTTCCAATCCACTAACATGAGATGTCTATGTATTTATGCCTTCACTACTTCTAAAAAATATGTTAGCTTTCAGAACACAATCTTGTGCCTCTTTGATCAATATTTATTTCTAAATATTTTCTTTTACTTTTCTACATATGTTTGCAATTAGAATTGTATTTTTAAATGTTCTTCTAGTAGTTTTGTTCAATATTACTATAAAGAAATATAACTATTAGAGTATTGATTTTGTATCCCACAACTCTGCTGAATTTGAACCCTACATACAGCAGAGTTTTTGGATGAATAAGTGTATTCATTTGGATAACGTGATCATATCATTTGTTAACAGATAATTTTTATTCTTTTCAATTTAGGTTTCAATAATTATTTTTCTTCACTAATTGCTCAGAGTATATCTACAAATATTATACTGAATAAAAGTGAAGATATGGGCATCTTGCTATTTTTCCTATTCTTATGGGAAAAGACTTCAGGCTCGTATCATTATACACAATGTTAGTTGAAGGTCTCTCATATATGGCTTTTATCATATGAGGAAGTTCCTTTCTTTCACTAGAATTTTTTAACATGAGGTTTTAAAAAATTGTTTCCTTGGATGCACTGAGATGATCGCATGGCCTTATTTCTCTTTGATAGTAATGAAATGTATTATGTTAGTTTACTAATATTGGGCAATCCTATCCTTGTATAAACCTCATTTAGTCATGATTCATAATCTTTTTAACATGTTGTTAGATTTGGCTTACAGACTAGATACAAACAAGTTGAGTGAAGCCCTACAAAGCTGTAAGAAGTGCTTAATGTGAAATACTGCTCAGCTCTCAGAAGACCAGAATGCTGATGGGAATGGGAATGTAAAGGCCCAGCTCAGGAGGTTGAAATGGGGAACAACTCCATTGACAGCTGGACTAGAGGCCATATTTTATACTCTGGCAGAAAAATTGTCCACATTTTTCCCATGTCCTGAGACTTTGAAGAATAGTAAGATTAAGGCTAGAAGACCAAATATTCTGAGAGAAGAAATTACAAGACAGCTTTACATCTGGTTGTGGTATCATGGCTTTTGGCTGCTTTAAGCCAAATTTGCAAAAAGCAGAGCTAAATGATGTCAACCATGGCCAGAAAGGAAGCACCTCTAAATATAAGACAAAGGAGAATATGATTGCTGAAATTAGTGTGAAAAAAAAAGCCAAGGCTGGGTGTGTTGGTGCACACTTGCAATTCAGCACTCGAGAAGCTGAGGCAAGAGCATTGCCCTAAATTCAAGGCCAGCCTGGGGATACATAGTAAATTCAAAGTCAGCATGAGCTACATAACTACATAGCAAGATATTACCTTTAAAAAATGAAAGAAACCAAATATTTTGCATCATTATGATAAAAAAGACAGCTTGAAGTCATCTTGAAAATTAGCTAGACAAAACCCTTCAGGATCAAGAATATAAATGGGTAAGGACAAATTCCTTTGAATCACTTTCCTTTGAGAAGACAGGCTCATAGGTGACTTTGGTCAGTGCTAAGAAGATGATAATGCTGATAGAAATACAGATAGTAAATGCCAGGCTCAAGAAGTTTCAAGTAGGAACAACAACCCCATTGGCAATTTGGCTAGCGGGCATATGTGTTAATCTTTGGGAGAAAATTTGTCTATATTATGCCTATACTTTGAGATTTTGAGGCAGACTGAGATTAAGGGCAACAGACCAGTTAATCTGGAGGAGGCAATTTCAAGGCAGACCAACATTCAGACTATAGAATGGGTACTGCTGGCAGGTTTTAGTCATATCTATCATGAGAATCAGTGACAAAACACTGAACTGAATAACCTGAAAAATTGTGCTGGTGGCCAGAAACAAACCACCTGTAAAGTCGAAGGTTGTATTTTAGGACTTGTAAAGTTGAGACCAAGAGTAGCTTGGGTGATGAAAACATTAGCATTAAAAAGAAGCCAAGTACTTTGCATTAGAGTAACAGAAAAGATGGCCTGAGAGTATCTAGAAATCAAGAAGACTTCAAGGGTACAAGGCATCTTTGAAAGACTGCTCAAGAAGGGCCACCTAAAGAATTGGTTCCCTTAGATTTGGTGTTCAGAGGCTTTTATAGCTATGAAACAAGGAGGCCTGGCTACTGCTCATGCTGATGGCAGACCTTGCATGCCTGTAGGATCAGCATGGTACTGATCCTACATGCAAAATGCAAGAGTTGTGGGGTTAGGGGAGCTTCTATTCAGATTCAGAAGAATATAATTTTAAAATAATTACATATTCTTGATTGATTAGATCTCTTATAAGTATATAATATTCAATGTCTCTTGCAACCTTTTATGACTTAAAGTGTTTAAAAATGATAAACAACTCCAGCTCTTTCATCCTTAGCATTTTAAAGCAGTATCTTTTTCCACTCACTTTGAACTTCTTTGTATCTTTGAATCTAAAGTGACTTACGGACAACAGAGATGGATTGTATTTTTTAAAACTCATTTTGACAATCTTTGCCTTTTAATTAGATGGTTTAATGTATTTACAGTTGAAATAATTATTGATAAGAGTTTACTAGGCAATTTAGCAATTCGTTTTCTGTATGTTTTATGTTTTTTCAATTTCAATTCTTTCATCTGGTTTTTTTTTTGGTTCATCTTTTGTCATGTACTATTCTGATTTACATGTTTGAGTATAAATGTGTACATTTATGCTATTTCTTTTATGGTTACATTGTAGGTTACAAAAGATACCTTCAGCAAAAACAACCCAGTTTGAATACAACCAGCTTAGTCTCCATATGTGTCCCTATACATCTCCATTCATTTCTATTTATATTGTTGACATATATGACATATATTCACATTGTGTACCAGTAACATAACTTTAAGATGATTATTATTTTTTAATCTCACTTTCATACTTTCTTCTTGTATTTTAAAGAGAATAAAACCAAGAAAAATAAAACAGAATAAATCCAATCAAAATAAAACAGTATTAGTCATACAGGCATTCAAAACAAAACAATAGTAAATCAACAATGACTACCATAATGCCTCTTGTTGTCTTCAAAATAGTCGCCCATACCATCAGACATAGTAAAATCAAACAAAAAAGAAAAAAAATAGAACCAATAAAAACAAAACAATGACCACAACACAGGACTTCAAAACAGGATAACAGTAATCCAAAATGTATTAATCCATTATACATCTTGTTATCTTTGAAATAGCTGCCCATGCCATCAGATATAATAAAATCAAACCAGACAAAACAGAATAAAACCAAACCAAGCAGAACAATGAACATGATATAGAACTTTAAAACAAAATAACAGGGAATCAACAAAGGCTATCACCTTCAGAAGGAGATCCCCCACAGATGCTACACTGAACACTGCAATCCTCCAAACAGATGATCAGACCATTGGCAAGATGAGTATTTTATACATTTATCTTTTAAGTCTATATTTAAAAGAAGCATTACAAACCAAAAAAGCAACAATACTGTCTTTTATATTTACCTGGATATTTACCATTACTAGTTTTTTTGGTATGACTTAGATTTAATTTCATTCTGAAAGTCTCTAGCACTTCTTATAAGGCAGTTTTAGTACTAATAAATTCCCTTCATATTTTGTTAACCTGCAGCTGTCTTAACATATCCATCATTACCAAAGGATAGTTTTTCCAGATATGGAATTGGTTGATAGTTATTTCCTTCCATTATTTTAAATATGCTATCCTACCATCTTTTGGCCTTCATAGTGTCTTAATATAAATCAACAATTATTTTCTTGAGGATTTATTGTACATAATTCACTTCTCTTTCCAATTTCTAGATTTTTCTCTCTGTCTCTGGAGTATATAACTATAACATGGCTAGTGTGAAAGTCTTTTGAGTTTATCCTGTTTGGAGTTTTTTGAATTGTGTGTGTGTGTGTGTGTGTGTGTGTGTGTGTACGGCATTACTAAGGGGCTATATATTCAGCCCTTTTTATTTGAGACAAGATCTCAACAACCCAAATGGATCTTCAACTTGCAATGTTTTTCCCTCAGCTTTCTGAGTATTTTAGATTACAGGTATGACCCACTGTACCTGGATTTTTTCTGATGTGTATAGTCATGTCTTTCATCAAATCTGAGAGTTCTTCAGTTATTATTTTTTCAAATTTTTCTTCCCTTTGTTTTCTTTCTCCTTCTGAGACTTCCATTATGCAGTGTTTATATATTTGATGATGTCTCACAAGTCCCTAAGGCTCTGTGCATTTTCTTAATTTTCTTATTTCTGTTATAGTTTAGACCTAAAATACTCACTACATTTATGTGTTCAGATTTGGAGCTTTTGGAAGGAGACTGAATCATGAATGTACTACTCTAATCAATGGATCAATCCATTTATAAGTTCATGGTTGAACAGGCTGTTACAACATAGGGCCCCAGTGGAGGACATAGGTAACTGGCAGTATGCCTTTGAATAGAATATCTTCTTCCCAGCCCTTCCTCTCTCTCTGGCTCTTTCTCTCTTTCTCTGCTCTTGAGTTACCATAAGATGAATAACTCTCCTCTACTAAGTGCCAACACTATGATGTTTCTGCATTGGAGCCAGCTGACAAAGGATTGAAATCTCTGGAACTGTGAGCCAAAGTAACCATTTTCTCATTTAGGATGTGTGTGTCAATTATTTGGCTACAGCAGTGAAATGCTAATACACTGCTTCACAGGTTGGGTAACTTTCATTGTCTTATCTTCAAACTTCCTCATTCTCTCTTTCTACCAGCTTGTATAACTGGGACCTTCTTGTCAATTTTCATTTCAGCTACTATACTTTCCATGTCTGGATTTTCTATTTGGTTCCTTTTTACAGTTTTTCTTTATTGATAAGCCATATTCATTTTATATGTTCTTTTTATGATTTTCCTCAGTTTTTTTCCCATGGTTTTCTTAGAAACCATCAATAAACCTTTTAAAGGCAGATGGTTTAATGTCTGTTACCAATAACTCCAAAGTCTGGATTTGCTTTGAAATGACTTCTAGTAAAAACAATAGAAATATGTTTTCCCTATGAATGGCCCACACCTGCCTATATATCCTGTGATTTAGCTTGTCAAAGACTGGGCTTTTTGAGGACCTTTATGTGGCACCTCTAGAAATCAGGTTCTACAACTCTTTAGAGATTTATTTTTAATTTAAAGAAAAAAAGTCCAAAAAACATCAAGAAACAAATAAACTATTAAAATACAACAGCAAAAGCAAAATGACAAAGACAACAACAACAAAAAACAATGGTGATGTAAGATTTCAAACAAGATGACAGGAATTTAACAATGGTTGTAAAGTTGCATTTTGTTATCCTCAGAGTAATTGCCCAGGCTACCAGATATAGGCATGCAAGACTGATCAAACAATATAATTTACCTATGAGCAGTTTCCTTCCCTTTTACTATATCTACTGTAACTTTCAGATTTTATTTACTCTTTCAGTTTCTTAACACTAGTGAGACAATTCAGTGTTTACACATGGAAGTCTGATTTATTTCACTTATGAGTATGGTTTCTAGTGGCATACATTTACCTGTAAAAGCCTCAAGTTTACCATATTTTATGGCTGAGTAGTATTCCATTATATAAAAATACTATATCTTTTCATCCATTCCTCAACTGATGGGCACTTGAGTTGTTTCCAAGATTTATCTATTAGAAATTGTGCTGCTATAAATATGAGTGCACATGTCTCACTGTGGTATGATGTTTTCAGTTCTGGGAAAATACCCAGAAGCGGAATAGCTGCATTAAGTTCCTAGTGTTTTGAGGAATGTCCACACTGATTTCCACAATGGATATACCAGTCTACCCTCCCACAAACAATGGAAAAGGGTTTCTCTTTTTACCACATCCCAACAAGAATTTGTTATTGGTTAATTTCTTGATGCTAGTCATTCTTTTTTGAGTGAGATGATATCTCAGTGTTGTTTTAATTTTCATTTCTCAAATTACCAAAGATGTTGAATAATTTTTTCATATATTTATTTTCCATTTGTGTTTCTTTATCTGAAAATTGTGTATTCATCTCAGATGCCCATTTTGGATTTGGTTTTTAAATTTGAGGGGGCCTGATTTTTTTCAAGTTTTTGTATGTTCTAGATAAAAGTCCTTTGAGGGACAATTGGCAAAAATGTTTCCCAACCTGTGGATTTTATTTTCACCCTGTTGGTGATTTCTTTTGATGAGCAAACCTTTTTAATAAGATGCTAGATCTCAGTTATTGATTCTTTAAAGTATTTCCCAAGCAGATTGTTTTTTATTCATAAACTCTCAACCTACCCCTATGTCATCACGATTTCTATTTCTCTTGTATTCCAGAAGATTTAGTTTCTGTCTTAATATTTAGATCTTTGATCCATTTAGATCTTAGTTAACTGCATGGTGATAGGCATAATTCTAGTTTAGGCCTTTGGCATGTAGAAAGCCAATTTTTCCAACAC
This sequence comes from Dolichotis patagonum, assembly GCA_004027295.1. NCBI lineage: Eukaryota > Metazoa > Chordata > Mammalia > Rodentia > Caviidae > Dolichotis > Dolichotis patagonum. The sequence continues at coordinate 10,274 of PVJX010047639.1, forward strand.
AACTTATTAAAGAGGCTGTGGCTCAGTGACTTTGTAGTTTTGTCTGTATCTTCTGTTCTTTTCCATTCACCCTCAGGTGTGTGTGTGTGTGTGTGTGTGTGTGTGTTTACCAGCACCATGCTGATTTTACTATAGCAGGTTTGTAGTATAATTTCAAGTCTGGGATTGTGATGCCTTTGTTGCCCAGGATTGTCTTTGCTATTCTAGGTCTTGTTCCATATGAGTTTTAGGAATGTTTTCTCTAGATATGTGAGGTATGCTAATGATATTTTGATTGGGATTGCATTAAATCTGTATAAGAGTTTTGGGAGTATGACCATTTTCACAGTGTTGGTTCTTTTTACCCAGGAGCAAGGGATATCTTTCCATTTTCTGAATTCCTCTTTAATTTCTTTTTTCACAGTTCTATAATTTTCACTGTATGACTCTTTTACTTCTTTATTAGATTGATTCCTGTCTTATTTTTTTGAAAGGTGTGGTTTCCCTAGTTTTTTTCTCAGAATTTGTTGTTTGTGTATAGTAATGCTATTGACTATTGAGTAGTGTCTTTGTATCTAGCTATGCTACTCAATTTACTTATTAATTCTTGAAGTCTATTGGTGGAGTTTTTGGAGTCTTCTATGTAGAGTATCATGTCATCTGCAAATAATGATAAATTCTTCCTCTCCTATCTTTATTCCTTTTATTTCTCTCTCTTGTCTAATTGCTCTGACTAATGTTACCAAAACTATATTGAATAAGACTGTTGATAATGGACAATGTTGTTTTTATTTTTTATTTTAGAGTGTAAGTTTTCAGTTTTTGACCATTTAGTACAATGTTGACTGTTGTTTTCTCATAGATAACTTTTATCAGATTGAAGTAAAGATCATCTATTCAGATTTTTTTTAATAATTTTATTTAAAGAGGAAAAAATAAAACAAAATAAAACAGAATAAAGGGTAGCAACCATACAGCATTCCAAGGAAAAAAGGAAAAGTACAACAATAAAACCTAAGAAATTATTACTTGACTAATTACATACTGACTTCTTGGAAATAGCTTCTCAAATTACAAAGTTAAAGCATGTAAAGTAGACATTCAAACAGTGAGACTGTTAACAGCCCTGCTCCACGATCTGACAAAAACAACAATATGGTCATCCATCTTACCCACTCAAATATACATGCAATTATATCAATAGGGTAAAATTAAATACAACAAAACAGAGCAAAGCGGATGACAAGAAAGCAATGTAAGACATAAATTTCAAAGCTAGACAATTGGAGATATTCACTCTCTATCATATTGACTTTTGTTTTCTTCCAAATAGTTGTCCATTTTGTCACATACAGGGAATTCACATGAAACAACCTAGTATGGAATTGATCTGAGCAGGACGAGGAGGGCACTACAGGTCTTCAAGACCAGACATTAGGGAAGCTGTGAATGGCTGTCATAATGTCTCGCATTCTCCTCAAAACAGCTGTCCATACCTTCATGTGTGTTGAACTTAGACAAGGCAAAGCAAGCTAAGATCA
>PVJX010047640.1:0-11801 GCA_004027295.1 Dolichotis patagonum
CCACAGACCTGCAGTGAAGACTGAGATTGCCTCTTCCACGCGAGCCTGTCTCCTCAGCCCGCAAGTGTGCTCGCACTGTTGTGTAGTTTACCTTGATGACTGTCGTCGCAATGTACTCAGTCTCAGCAAACACGGCAGTCATTTCGCATCATTTCTACATCCAATCAGTCTTAGAGACTTTCCTTCCTAGGTAAGATATGTTTCAAAGGTACATAACACATTGTGAGACAATATTTTTTTTACTCTGAACCCAGGTAATCTTTGGAAATTCTGTTCTCCATCCTTTTCAGAACTTTTACTCATGTGGCCTGTCAGAGTTTCATATTTATTTCAAGACCTTGTCTCGGTGTTGAATCTGTTGTTAGCTTCTTTTGCCTCCCCCAGCTTTACTGAAATATAACTGACAAAATTATATATGTTTACCATGAGCATTGTATTTCAGGGTGCACTGTGATATAACTCCCACCATCATATCATAGGATATAGATTCCTTACAAAGTTGCTTTGTGGTTCTGCTGTTCATTCTGATCCCAAGGCTTGTTCACCCTGCATCCCTGGAGCTTGAGCCCTGACCAGTGCCTCCGCACTGTCCTTGGCCCCCTAAGCACCATTTTACTCTGTGCCTGAAGTCTGACTCCTTGATTCTGCCTATAAGTAAGACAGCACGGACTGAAAAGGTGATTACTCCCTTTATTGAAAGTTGAAACATATTCATTTGTACACATGTGACATTGTTTCTATCCTTTCACCTCTCAGTCAACCCTTAGGGACAGAATTACTGGTTCACATGGCGGTTCTGTTTTGAATTTTGAAGAACCTCTCTCACCGTCTTTGGTAATGGTTGTAACAATTTATATTCTCACTAACAGAGAGCAAGGTTTCCTCTGGTCCAGTTTGGTGCCAGCACATTATCTTTCATCATTTTTATTAATGGCTGTGCTATCAGATGTAAGATGATATCTCTCTGTTAATTTGGTTCGAACTTCCCTGATTGTTAGAGAAGAGAATTTTTCAAGTACTTCTTGGAGGCTTTTTGTATGTCTTATTTTTTAGAAACTTCTTTTGAGGTGTTTTACTCATTTTATTTTATTTTTGGTTTTTATTTGAAATTCCTTATATATTTTGTATTTTAATCCCTTATTAAACATATATGATTTGCAAATATTTCCTTTCTATGATACAGGCTGTCTTTCCACACTATTTTTTCCTTTTCTCTTCCATAAATATTTGGTTTGAGGCTGCACATTTGTTTGTTTTTGTTGCCCACGATTTTATAACCAAATTTAAAAAATGGCTCACTGACTTTACAGACATTTTATAATATATGGACATTTTGCAATATTAATTCATTAATCAATGGGCATGGGATATGTCTTGGTTTCTTTCCTCTTGTGGCTGGGACCAAATACCCAACACTTAAAATTAAGGAAGGAGAGATTAGTTGAGCTCACAGTTTGTGGAGGTGTAATCAGCTGGCTTCAAGGCAGGGTGGCATGGCACAGGGGCAACAGTTCAAGGCAGCAGAAAACAGCAAAAGCAACCAGAGGAAAGAGGGGGCCTGTTTCCCCCACACTGTAAGCAGCCTACCCCTCCCTAGAGTGGGTGTAGCGCTTGCTGCACCCCTGGGCCTTCTTGCGTAGGCTCAGTATGTTTACTAAGTGAAGACTCTGGCCCACTGCTGAGTGATTCACTAAGCTTCTCAAGTTGACACAGTGCATCAACTGTTACAGTACACCCCTGAGCTTAGCAATCAGACACATTTCTTTAAAAAGGTTTCTAGATACAAAGACGTGCTTATTCACGAACATTATAATACAGGTTTACCAGTCCTTAAGTACCAGTATTAAGTCTATCAGCATTGAATTACGTTAGAACCATAACATTGTGCCCCTGCCCCCCCCAAAAAGATTTAGGTACCTTTCTTTATGCAAGAGGAATTTAGTCCATCTGCAAGAGTTGCCAAAGTCCTAACAGTTTCAACACTGCTGAAAAATCCAAGTCCCAAGTCTCCTCTGAGATGTAAGGCAAAATCTTACTGCAAGCCCCTCTACAAATGGACTTGCTTTGGTCCAATCTTTTTGTATCTCTCCTATGGCGTTCCTCGAGCTTATGGCTTCTGTGGCTTCTCGCTTGGGCTTATTTTGCTCCCTCCTTGTATGTTTCCTTAGATGACCCACGTTCCTGGCTTTTCCGGTCTTCTGGGGTCTCCACTGCACCTTGGATTTCACACTGACAGCTTCAGGCACTGCCCTCTCAGGGGACGCTGCCTGTCCTCCCAGGCCTTCTGAAATCAGGGTGGAAGCCTTCTTACTGCTGTAACTGCTGCATTCTGCGTGCACCTACACCCAGCAGCATGTGCCTGAATCCCAGCTCTGACGCCAGCTGGGACAGAAGCCAGGCCTCCCTCTCTCTGCGCTGCAGTCCTTGGATTGGTGGGTATGCTGAGTCTGATTCCGAGGAGCAGATTTTCTACAGCACCATCGTTCTGGAACGTGCGCTCTGTGGTTCCCCCTCAAAGCACAGTCACCCAGCCCTGGTGTTTCCTTAGCGGGAGGCTTTTTGTTACCAACTCAATCTTGTTCCTTGTTATTGTTCCATTAAGGCTTCTATTTATGATTTAGTCTTGATAAGGTGCACAAGTCTAGGATATAGTCCATTTCTTTTAAATTATCAAATCTTTGGCACATAGCTTTTTTAAATAATCTTCTTTGTTTATGAAAGATCTTGGAATTTCTAGTTGTAATCTCTCCCTTTTCATATGTGAATAAATTTTGAGTCTTTTCTTTTTCTAAGGCTAGCTAAGTGTTACCAATAGCTGAGCACTTTTTTATTTCATTTTTTTATTTGTGAAGAACCAATTCTTTATTTCATAGATCTTGTATATTGTATCCCTACTTTCTATTTAATTTATTTCTGCTCTAATATTTATTATTTCTTTCTTTCTACTAATATTGTTTGGTTTGTCCTTGTTTTGCTAAAACACACCAGGACATTGGAATGGTCAAGAATTTTTTAAAATCAGGAACCCAAAAGTACACAAACCAAAAGCAAATATAGATAAATCGATCATATCTAAACTAAAAAGTTTTGCACAGTGAATCATGAGTATACAAATAACCTAAAGCACAGGGTGAAATATTTGCAAAACCTACATCTGAAAACGTATTGATATCTTGAATGTATAAAAACTTCAAGTTGTCAATAACAAATAAAAACAAATAACCAAATTTAAAATAGGCAATAGATATAATCATTTCTTAAAGAAGTGAAAATTGTCAATAGGTAAAATATATGAACAAATGCTCACCTGTAATCATGAGAGAAATGCAAATCAAAACTACAATGAGAAATCTCAGTGCCCCACTAAGCACGGTTGTTATCAAAATGTCAAAATGACAAGGGATGGAAAGTCAGTGAGGAAAATGTACCCTTACACACCACTGGTGGGAAGTTGCATTAGTACAGCCATTGTGCAAAACGGTATGGGGGTTCCTCAAGAAATCACCATTAGAGCTACCACATTACCTAGAAACTCCATCCGTGGGTACATAGAGGAAGGAAATGGAGTTAGTCTGCTCACAAGACATGTGCACATGCGTGTTCACTGTAGGGCTCTTCACAACAGCTGAGAAATGGAGACATGAGCAGGAACTGCTGAGTGGGCAAAGAATGTGCAGCGCACACACGCTGGGAGTATCAGTCAACCTTGGGAAAGAACAAAATGCAGTCACTTACAAAAACAGAGATGCAACCAGAGATGACTGGATTAATATAGAGAAAGAGGAGGAAAGAAAAGGACTGTGTGGTTTCACGCATACGTGGAACCTCAACGTCCATCGCATAGAAGTTGAAAGGAGCATCATGGTTCTCAGAGCCTCGGAGAGGTAGCGGGATGGGAATAAATAACAGGAATGAGCAGCTCTGGTGTGCAACTGCCATGCAGGCTGACCGTAGGAAAGAGTGACAGGCTGCACATCAGGGAGCTAGGAGGAAGGACTTGGAATGTTTTTACCATAAAGAAATGACAAGCGTTTGAGGTGCTAGGTGATTAACCTGATTTAAATATTCTGCAATGTGTGTGTGGACCAGTACATGCTGCCCATTAATATGCACAATTTGATGCTTTTATGTACTAGTTAAAAATAAATTTTATAAATGAAGGAAGAGGAAAAATACATCTAGTAGAATTCCACAGCACAGCCATTAGGTCTTGGACTTCTCTTTGATGGAACAATGCCTCACACTTCCTACTTCTCTTTGACTTCTACTTTTATTGATTGCTTCAGAATTTAGTCTTGGAAGATTATGTCAACAACTCTACCCATTTCTTGTAGGCTGTTTGGTTTTCAGTACACAAATGTTCAGAGTAGCCTCATGATTCTTTGTGTTTCTGATAAAAGCTTTCATGTCTTTTCATTTCTGCTTTTGCTTGAACCATCTGTCTCTTTTTTTCCGCACTTTAACTCTTTCCACATTTTTGTGTTGGTAATACAATTTACATTTTTTATGTTATGTGTCCATTATCAAGTTGTCATAGAAATAAGTATTTAAGCAGTTAGATACTTTTCACTCAAGCTAGAGTTGAGAGAGATTTATTCACTATCATAATTTTAGAATGTTCCTACTTACCTAGAGTTTTGTACTTTGTATGCTTTCATGTGTTGGTTAGCATTATTTAACTTAAAATTGAGGAATTTCCCTTACTGCTTTGGGGGGGGGTAGATTTAGCTAGTGGCGATGAACTCTGCAGGTTTTGATTGAAAAAAATCTCATTTCTGCTTCCTAACTAAGAACAGTGCTCCTGGTTGGCAATATTTGTCTTTTCAGTCCTTCAAAGATACCATTCCACATTCTCTCCAGGATGGCAAGGTTTTTGCTTGGAAATTTGCTGATTTTCTGATGTTGGTTGTCTTTCATGTGACAAGTGACTTCCCTCTTGATTTTTTCAGAGTTCTCCTTTTGTCTTTGCCTTTTGTGAATTTGCTTATAACATTTTTTGAGGAGGATATATTTGTTATGTCTAGTTGAGATTCTTGGGACTCATGGATCTAGATTTTTTTAATCCTCTCTAGTCTGTGTAAGTTTTTAATCATTAATTCTTTAAGTAAGCCTCCTACCTTTTCCTCTTTCTCTGTCCTTGTGGACTTCCTATAGTGTATGTGCATATTTGCTTGTTGGTATTCCACAAGAAATTACATTTTCTTCCTTGTGTCACCCTTTTCTCTCTACACAAACACATGGAAAGCTTTTCTGGTCTTTGCAGCCTGAATTCCCCAGTCCCTATCTCTAGAGCACCCATGAGAGTGACCCGGGGTCCTCCTAGTGGGGTCTACAGAGGTGCCTGGCTCCTGAGTCTGCATAGGCCAGTCTGGCACTGGGGTGGCCCCCCGGGCCTCTGTCTGCCTGGGTCTTTGGGAGTGGACCTGGGTCTATACATGACGGAGCTACCCTGCCTCTGGCAGCCACTGGGCTGGGCTTGGTGTCTGGCAGGGGTGGGCCTGAGAGATGGGAGCAGCTGGATGCTTCTTCGGTCAGCCTGGATCCAGGGCCGCAGTTCACCTGATTCTGGGACAGGCACGAGCTGAGCTTGGAGAGCTTGGAGCCTGGGCCGAGGGGGTGACCAGCCTGCACTTGAGGGGCCCCGGTCTGTATTGGGAGACCCTGGGCCCTGGTACCTGGCTCTCCAGAGCTGGTCCAATGCTAGGTGGAAGGAGAAGTGCGGTGTGTGCTTGGCTCTTCCCTCCCCACCCAGAGGTGAGTGCTGCCTGTGGCATCTGGGGCACACACCGTAAAACAGTCTAACACTCTCCAGGGCTTCTTTCCGTGTTTCTGTGAACCACCCCAAATGTTGAGCCTCTCACCTGGGTTCCTTAGCTCTTGGGAAGATGTATTCTGCATAGACATTGTTCAACTGATGTTCCTGGAACCTAACAAAGTCTGTCCACGATTGTCTTGGTCTACTTTGTACTTCCAACAGAATACCACACTGGGTGATTTGTAGTAAACAGAACTTCACAAGCTCACAACTCTGTGGATTGGGAATTCCAGTACCGAGTTACTAGCATTTGTGAAGGCTTTTTCTGCATTTTACCACAACGAAGGTCATTGACAAGGTGCAAGGGTGAAGAAAATGTAGAGAGAGGGACAAATTGAGGCTGGCCTTGTTTTGCCATAGGGAATCCCTTCCTATGATAATAACCCCACATGCACAAAAATGGTATTAATCTATCCACAAGGGCAGAGCACTCAAGGCCGGGTCACCACGTAAAGTGGTTCTCATCTTTCAGAGCTACTGACAGTTAAATTTACAGTTCATCCAGTTTATACTCATCTTGAAGAGTAAGTACATGAACGTAATTCGGCTTGTTTCTTTTTTAAATTCCCTTCCCTTTCCTGCCCTCTCCCTCCCTTTGCCTGGAATCCCCTTAGCCTTTTTCTTGGTGTCTTGTTATCCTCATACCATAGTGACCCACGCACACCAATTTTTATAGCAGCTCAATGCACAATCGCTAAATGCTGGAAGCAGCCTGCGTGTCCATCAGCACTGAGTGGGTGGAGAACATGCAGTAACTGCACATAGTGGAGCCACTTGACTAAAAAGAAGGATAAGGTCAAGTCATTTGTAGAAAATGGTGAGAGAAGTAAAACAGACATTCAAGTTTGTATCCTGTATGGTATTTGTTATTTGAGTGAGGCAAAGTGCAGAAAGCAAAGTATAGGATGGAAAGAAGGGAACAAGGGGATAGATCTCCTGCAGATGGGAAGGGGCTGAGGACGGAGAGGCGGAGAGGGGAGGGGAGAAAGGGAGGCAGCAGGGGAGCTGGAAGACAGAAAAATGAAGGTGTGCCAGCTACAAGACCCTAGCAACCTCAGCCAATGACAATCACATTTAAGTATGAGTTTGAGAGGGAAGAGTCAAGCTGTGGCAGCCATCTTGCTGATTTCACTGAACCTAACCTTAGTGTCATCTACTTCTACATTCACAGTGAACCAGGTCACAACACCTTATTACAGAGGTCTCCTGGTCCACTGCTACTACCTTATGCAAATGTTACTATTTCTGATGTTTATCTTATTTCCGGTAGAAGTTCAAAATGAAATGCACCAAGAATCGGATGCCAGGCGTTATGGTTTGGGTTGAGAAAGTCTCCAAAGGCCACATGCAAAGCTCCTGGAAGGAGACTGAAATGGGGGGTAATACAATGACTTCCTTCCCGTCTCTGTTTCCAACCACTCACTCCTTGCTGACTTTTCTGCTCTTTCACCTCATCTACCAGCCATTTAGTCAACAAACACTAAATACCAGGAGTTTTCAAGATACCTTATGAACACTGATAATGACAAAGGTCCACAGAAAGGAAAGAGACAATACCTGAACTGCATGACAGGTGCTTCTGATCATGTGAGCCCGGACCGGAGGAGGTGGCTGTTGGTGTGTGACCCAGAAGGGTTTACCTCCCTGCTCGGCTCTTGCTTTATCTCTCTGCCATCACTGGAGCCGGTATCCCCTGCTCAGGGCCTTGCAGCACACCTCTCTGACTGGGAATTAGCCAGCTGCGGACTGTAACCGTGAGTCCAAACAAACCTGTCCACCCTTAAGCTGTGGGCATTGCGTTGAGTCCACAGATGAGAAAATGACTAAGATATCGGTGTCCAGGAGCCTGGAGACAGCAGGACCATGGCTCTGCTATCAGTGTGGCTGCTGCTGCCCATGGCTGCAGTTGTGTGACAGGCGACTGCTGAACAAACCAAGTCTCCCATTATTATTCTTCCAGGTGTTTGCTGATCATTTATTTAATTAAGCCCTTGGGAAAATTAACAACAGCCTCTTTTTCAGACCAACCCAGATACGGCTGAGCCCTAGCATGAACAGAATTATGGCTTAATGTTGGACTTGTGCTGCATTCTTGTTTTAGTAATTACTTGGACTTTTTCTAAGTGCTGTACTAAGAATCCCAACTTGGAATGATAAAGACGTGAAAAGTTTCTTCCCTGCCCCAGTGCAGCATTTCATCTGCAGGTAGGCTCATGGAAAGGGTGTCCAGGTGGCTCCCTCCTGGAGAGGAAGACCCATGCCCTCTTATTACCTCTGTACCTCCCAAAATGGACAATGATAGATTGTTTCTGTTGTGAGTCTCCACTTCCACCACCTATTCCTCTCACATTGGGCAGTGAGATGTTCACTCATCTCCAGGGTTTTACCTGGCATTGCCACACGTGCAAAAGATAAGACACACGTCTTGCTTTGGAAGTCTGCGGGAAGATGCAGAATCTTAGGCTAATGTGTGAATCATTCTTTCTAAACCTCCTATGAACCATAAATGTTAGCGCTCTCTGAGAGATCAGATATGTGGCCCTCCAAAGCTGGAATTATTGCACTTTCTTTCCTAACTCTTGCACTTATTACCTGGCTCAGAGGTAAGGAGATCACACTTTCTGGTAATTATTTCAGTGGATTCACTCTGCAATGCATTGTAAAGCCACAAACTCTGTCCCGGTAGCTTTTGAATAGCTCTCCAGTACCACAATCCCTCCTACATCTCTAAGCACATCACAGGGCCCCTGCGTCATTGCTTCTGTCACTGTTTCACAGCCCACGCTGCTGTACTGGGGCCAGGGCTTAACACCTGGTCCCTATGTGACCTATGAACAGGAAGAGGAAGGTGCGTTGCTTCTCTATGTGTCTTGAGGATCCAGGCCAGAGAAAAATTCCAGCTATAGACATCTACTGGTTTCCCATCCAATCAGACAGTGCTATGTTGTGCTTGTTGGTCTTAAGTCAAATGATACCTTGACTTTCGATGTTTCAAAACTGAACTCTTTCTATAAGCAATTTCCTCTATTTCTTGTGTAAATAGACCTCTGATCAGTTTATCTCCCTGATTTTCTTGATAGATCTTATCATTCCAGGACTACAGAATTTAAACTCCAAATTTTAACAATTGAAGTTACTGATACCAGGTTGGGGAGGTAGCTCAGAGACACAGCAGTGGTTCCACATGTATGAGGCCCCGGGATGAATTTCCAGCACTGAAGAAAACCCCACTATGTCAATACCCTGCACCAGAATTTCTTTCATCTCATTTCCATTATCACTCCCTCAAGATCAGACACTAGCTCCCAGGGCCTGGTCACACCTTCCCCACTGAACAGACCCGTGTGCAACGTGAGCTCAGCTGTGCTGAGGATACGGGCTTTGGTGAGCCGGACGTCATCCTTTCTCAGCCGAAGTGGACTCACACTTAAAGAGAGATTGACGTGGTGCATGCCTGCAGGGTGGTGGGGCGCTGCCTGTGCTAGTGCATGCGTAGCATGGAACGCAGACACCCCGCATCAGGTGTGCTCCATGGAGGTCAGTGCCGCTGCTGTTACGTAGCCTGAGTTACAGCAGAACTGTTCCCACTGCTCTCCTCATCTCTGCATGGAGTTTTTCCGTCTTTTTTCCACACAGCTTCCAGAGGAATCTAGCAGTTAATTAGGACTGTGTTGCTCCTCCTCTTAAAATATGCAACAGATTTCCATAGCTTTCTCATAAAGTTTAGGTTCCTTAGCTGGATATACGAGCGCTCTATCCTCTCCCTAGAGCTATCATCAACCATCCTTTCCCAAACTTGCACTGCTGTCAGGATACACAAATATGTACAGTTATCCAAAAGCTGCACACTGTTTTGCTTCTTGACATTTCAAATATAATTTCCTACTCATAAAAAAAATCTTTGCCACCATTTTCCTCTGTTTGATTTCTATTCATTCTTCAAAACTCCACAGAAATATCCCAGCACCCGTGAATCCTCCATTTTTCCAAATTTGGCCAAGGAGACTCTACTCTTTGCTTTGCTAACCCTTTTCAGCTGGTCCATCGGGGTCTTGTCATGTGGTTCTGATATTGTCTCTTTCCTTTCTGTGGACTTTTTAAAATGAAAAACTCTTGGACAAAATATATGTTATCATGCATCCTCAGTACTGAGTCTTAAAAATAGGTGGCATTTAATGTTTGTTGAGTAAATGGCTGGCAGATGAAATAAAACGCTAATCAGCAAGGTATGCATGCGTTGCAAACATAGAGACAAAGGGAAAATCAAAGATTTTCTCTCCTTTTAGTTTATTCTTCTAGGAAAGTGATATAGCTCTGAAGGTGTCATGCTTAAAGGTTTGAGAAAGAATACGGAAGAAGTTTGGAATTCTCAGTGTTTTGGGCACTGATTTATCTTTCATTTTGGTTGTTGTCTTGCTTACATTTCTCTCGATGCTGAGACAAAATATCCAACACCCCAAATTAAGGAAGGAAAGGTTTATTTAGCTCATAGTTTGTGGAGGTTTCAGTCTGTAATCAGCTGGCTCCAAGTTGGGGTGGCGTGGCACAGGGGCAACAGTTCGAAGCAGCAGAAGACAGCAGAAGTAGCTAAAGCAAAAGCAGTGTGTGTGTGTGTGGGGGGGGTTCTCCTCCCTTATATTGTAAATAGGCAACCACCCCCGAGGTTACTTAGATATTCTGTTTGTTTGTTTGGTATTGGGAATTAAACTCAGAGCCCTGTGCTTGCCAGGCAGGTGCTTTTGCTGCTGAGCTATATCCCTGGCCCAAATATTCTTTTTTTAACACCAAAATTTTCTTATAATGCATAGTTTATTAGCAAAAACATGAACAATCCTACAGGCTGTATTATTAAGTAGGTAAAAGTCCTTATTCCTATTAAGTAAATGTGGTTTTAAAGCCTTTATTAAAAGCAGAATTTCTCATGGTTATATTTGACCTAATAACCACATTATTTTTTTTAAAAACTTAGAAACACTCCAATAATAAAAAAATAATTTCCTACATGGCAGTGTTATCCAAAAGGACTTAAACAACTTTATGCCCTTACCATAAATGTAATATAGTATTTTACAGCCTCAGCTGCTGAAATTCAATTATTGAATTTTTAATAAAGCTCATCATCAGTAAATGGAAAAAGTGGTTTAAGGCAAAAAAAAATTTGAAAGAGCACTATAAACACTTGATACTACAAAATTGTAAACATCCAAAGCTTATAAATAGTGCTTTACGAGAAGTCAGTTTGGTTTCTTCACTTGTTTTTGAAATGGGATATTTGTTTCTAGATTCAGCAAATATAAAATAGAAATATTTGAAATTGCATCTACTTTAAATTTATGATATTACCACATCAGATTTTAAAAAATCATAACAAATTCAGAAGCCAGTAGAAGAGTTGGTTATTTTCCTAAAGTTCATTGGATGAGACTTTGGGAACACAGTGATTAAAGTGATTATTGAGTTCCCAGTCTAGCAAGTGGAAATAACTTTCCTGGGAATGAAATATTGCAGAACTTAAATGGTGCCATTGCACGTGGAATGTGTATTAAGTGTTGTGGCTGGGATGTTTTGTTTTGTTACAGTAGTAGTCAGAATTACCAATTCTAAAGCTTAGGGTTCCTGTAGCCTTCATGAGTGTGGGTACTGAGTTTCTTGGATTGGTTCTGGTAACAGGTGATGTGGAGATGCAACCACTCTGTGGGGTGAGATCCGTAAGACAGCGACACTGTGGACACCATGTCCCAGTATGGTGTTTATAGTATGACGAAGAACAGGACAGACATCATTCCTACCTACATAGGGCAGTCTGACTAGCACAAGAGACACGCAAATAGGAAACAAAATTACTAATGAGTGTTACGAAGGAAGGGACAGGACATCAGACAAGGCAGATAAGGAAAACAATATGGTTATTATTAGGACTGGATAGAACAGGGCTCTGTGGAGGGGCAGCTCCAGGGTGAGTAGGTCAATAGGTGTGTGTGTGTGT
>PVJX010047641.1:0-11803 GCA_004027295.1 Dolichotis patagonum
GTAGAGAATTCATGAACAAGAATCAAACTGCATGGGAAATACTTCCCAGAATCAATAACTGGGACCATATCTTATTAAAGAGTTTCTGCATGTCAAGAGAGATTTCCAGCAGAGTGAAAAGAAAACCCACAAATTGGGTAAATATCTTGATGGATTGTTCCTCAGACAAAGGACTTCTTTCTAGAACTTACAAAGAATTTAAAAAACTCAGACCCTCGAAATTCAAAGACCCAATCCAGAAATGGGCATCTGAAATGAATACACAGTTCTCAGATAAAGAAATACGAATGGCAAATAAATACATGAAAACATGTTCATCATCATTAGTCATTAGAGAAATGCAAATTAAAACCACACTGAGATTCCATCTCACCCCAGAAAGAATGGCCAGAATAGAAAAAACTACCAACAACAAGTGTTGGAGAGGCTGTGGGGAAAAAGGAACTCTTCCGCACTATTGGTGGGAGTGTAGAATGGTGCAACCACTGTGGAGGTCAGTCTGGAGATTCCTCACAAAGCTGGGTTTGGAGGTCCCATTTGACCCAGCTATCCCACTTCTAGGCATATTCCCAGAAGATCTGAAAACATCATACCACAGTAATATATGTGCTCCCATGTTTATAGCACCACAATTTGTAATAGCTAGATCTTGGAAACAACCTAAGTGCCCATCAACTGAGGAATGGATAAAAAAGTTGTGGCATTTTTATGCAATGGAGTACTACTCAGCTATAAAGAATGACCACATTGAGATATTTATAAATAAATGGACCGACTTGAGGCCATACTCATAAGCGAAATAAACCAGACTCACATGTGTAAATACCATATAGTCTCCCTAGTGTGAGAGTTGATAAGAGTATATAAGATTTTATGGTAAGCATGATTCCCCATCTCATAGCTTTGAAGCCTTTCAATATTTTCATTCATCAGTTGGAATGGTTTTATTCTGTTTTGTCTGACTATATCATGCATGTTGGTATGAACAGCTGTTTTGAAGAAAACAAAACATTATGACAGCTATTGCTGATTTAATATCATCCTTCTTAGAAGTCCTACCATGCTTCTATTCTTCTACTACCATTGGTTCTATCTATCACATTGTGTCTTATTGGGATTTGAATATGTGTGATAGTATAAACAAAAAATTTTTATTGAAAATGAGATATTATAGTACCCGTTGATCGTTATTTGGTTCAGAATGCCCTGTAATTCTTTCACTCTTTGAATAGTTTCATACTGTTTTGTTATTTTTGATATTATTGTATTTGAAACTATGGTCAACTATAGCAGAGAAAGAGATATTGTGATAGCTACTGTTAATGTCTGGTTGTTTTAATGTAAAGTACTGTGTTGCCTATGTTGTCCTGTCCTGATCTGCTCTGTTCTGCCTTCTTTTGTTTTATTCTCTTTAAAATAAAATTTAAAAAAAAATTTAAAAAAGATAAGAATAAATCAGCAAGACATATTTGATTACTAGACATATAGTTCTAACAATCAAGAATTGTGGTATTCAGCAATATATGTGCACCCATTTTTATAGCAACACAATTTGTAATACTAAAACTTGGAAACAACCCAAATGGTCATCAACCAAAGAATACATAAAAAACATGTGATTGGTTGACTATAGCTCTGTGCCACCTCATTCCCACCTTGTGAATTCCCATTTTTTGCCACTTTGGATCTGCCTCAACTTTTGTTTTTCCCTATAAAAATCCCTAGAAAAGGCAGAATCCTCAGCTACCCACTCAGGACCTCCCCTCTCTCTCAGACAGAAGCTTTCTTTCTCTCAATAAATATATTCTGCCCTTTACCATGTGGTCTTTTTATACAGTGGAATACTACTAAGCCATAAAAAAGGAAAACCAGAAACTTTTATAAGTAAATTTATGTAACTAGAGACCATACTTATAAGTGAAATAAACCAGACACACATGTGCAAACATCATATTGTCTCCCTAGTGTGAGAAGCTGGAAGACAATAAGATCCAAAATGTGCGATAGATATTGTAAAATGGAAAGAAACTTCAAAAGGAAACAGAAACTGGGATGCAGAAAAGGAGAAAAGAAGAAAGGGTATATATATATATATATATATATATATATATACCCTAACATAATTATACTAGTAATTTCTCTTAGTTCATTAAAAAGATAGGTTTGATCTTCAGTTGTTTGGCCAATTAAATGCTTATGTCTTGTACTCTGAGTTACTAATTTAAAGATAACAGTACGCTATATACTAATCACCGTTACCCTCTTATTACCCTATTTTGAAATTTTCCTCTTTTTCTTTCTCTTAAAAAAAGAACTGTAGTATGGATGGTATGTGGTATTGATGGGGAGACTGACACATAGATTATAGGACAGAATATAGAACTCACAATTAGACCCAAATAAATATGCCTGCCTGATTTTTGACGAAAGCACAAAAGAAATTTAATGAAGAAAGGGTAGCTTTTATAATAAACGGTGCTGACATATTGAAGATCTAAAGCAAAGTAAGATACATGAAAAAATAAAAGAAAAGAAGTGAGAGAAAAAGGAACGGAGGAAAGGAAGTGGGAAAAAGGGAGAAAAAAGAAACAATCACTACTTAAATCTCTTAATCAAATTGTTCAAAAGGAAAAAGGAACTCAGGTGGAAGAAAGAAGAAAAGAAGGAAGGGAAAAGGAAAATACAGTATAAGACACTTTTACTACCAGTTTCCCTTAGTTCATTGAAAAGAAAGGTTTTGTGCTAATATTTGGAGAATTCTTTGTGTCCATATCTTGTACTCTGAGTAACTGCCTTGATGATAACAATATGAAATGTATTAACTATTGTCATTCTACTATTACTTTGCTACAGAGTTTTGTGGATTTTTTCCCATAAATATACTCAAGTATCATGGAATTTTAAAAATTTTTTTAAAGAAATACCTCAGGATCTTTGGAATCTAGGATTGGTTATTAGACTTGAACACCTGATCCTCTCAGAACATAAAATCAGAAAAAAAACTGAAGATATTAAGAAACATTTCATCACATAGGATAAACAGACAAATCATAAATACATAACAACTTAAACATTAGCCATTTCTTAAATGCAAATTAAAATCACAATAAATGCTCACAATAGAATTAACAGAATGACTTAATACAGAATGGTGATGACACTTAATAAGAGTAACAGTGAGGAGAAATGAGAAGACTTTAATGTTGCTGGTAGAACTGTCAAATAATGCAACCACTGTGGAAACGAGTTAAAACAACAACAAAAAATAAAGCTGATACTAAACAGGCAACTTCCACACAACCTGGCAATTGTACTTGTAGGGATATATTCATGTAATGCCTATTACACACATGTCACAGCAATTGTAACTTTAGTATCCCAAACTATAAACCTCGGATGTCACTAAATGCCTGGAAATTTAAGCAAACTGTGATACACTCAGCACAGACTACAACCTTAGCAATAATATCAAATGAACTACCGACACTCACAACGATCTGATAAATCCCCAGAGAACTGCACTGAATGAAAAGAATGGCCTTACTATGTTACATATTAAATTCCACTTAGAAGAGCAGAGAAACTGTGTAACTGAAGAACAGAAGAGATTGTCATGGGTCAAAGAAAGAGTTAAAGTGAGTGGGAAATGGACATTGCCATAAAATGGTAATAGAAATATTCTATAGTTTGACTGTATCCTGGATATGGTACCGTACCATCTGTTAGCTGGCAGTCAGCAAAGCTGAGATTTAACCCAATTACATTTGTATCCAGGAACCAAGCC
Organism: Dolichotis patagonum; assembly: GCA_004027295.1. Taxonomy (NCBI): domain Eukaryota; kingdom Metazoa; phylum Chordata; class Mammalia; order Rodentia; family Caviidae; genus Dolichotis; species Dolichotis patagonum. Next base: position 3,785 of record PVJX010047641.1, read on the forward strand.
CTGATTTAGTTTGCCTCCTTAAAAGTAAAACATTCAATAAAGATCTTAAAGTTTGGAGAGTGCTTGGCTCAGAAGACAGAAATGCACAGGGCCTCCTCAAAAGAGAAAACAGCCACAGTGAAACAGGCCTCTTTGGGAACTAAGTAAACTAATTTAATTAGGGAAGAAGACTAGATAAAATGAATGGGAAAGTCTTTGACTGCAGGTGCATAGGGTGAGAGACCATGGAATGTGGGCCAATGAGTTAGCCTCCTCCTGTCAGGCAAAAGGAACTAGGAAAGTTGTTACACAGTGAATGACTCAACAAAGTTGGTATTTTAGAAGAAAAACTCAAGAATATTCTTCTGACCTGCCTGTCACAATAAACCTTATACCATTTATGAGACCATAAAACAGTGGACAGTACAAGAGTGCTCATCACCTCCTCGTGACATAAAGCACCAAGAATTGAGAGTTCAACATAAAAAATCTAGAGGCAGAATTAAAGCAAATGCCCTCTCCAGTCAGGCCTCCATAGCACTGCCAGAGAGATACTTCTAAGTAAAAATTTGGCCTCATCGTTCTCCCATGTGAAACCCTACTACACTGCCACATCAGCTATGAAACAAATTCAGACTTTGTCAGAGCTCACAGGCCATGGCCAGCCCATCATCTCAGGAGTGTATCTCTGTTGTTCTGGAACATAAACTCCTGTCCTGAAGTCCCTTTCCAGAGGGAGGTCCACCAGCCGTGTGTCCTCATACCCCTGGGGTATGAATACAACAAAAGAAGAAAAGAGGATCAGTGCAGAGAGGGCCAAAAAAAGTCTTCTTCTACCCCTTCACCTCCTGTTCTCCTTAGAGGAAATCTATTCATCACTATTTTCTGTCATCAAAATCAATTCACTGATTACAATTAAAGATTCAAAAATAGTTATTTTTTTACTTCTCTCTTCTCACATTATACCTCTCTTTTATCAAGCTTTTCCACCTATCTGCCCCGTGTCTTTTTGTCTTTTCTTCCTATTTTCCTCTCTCCTGCTGTCACGCTTTTTCCCCCTTCCACAGGAGATACATTATTTTCAGTAGCCCACAGTGCTCCTGCTAATATTCTCAATGTTTGACTCTTTCTGTCTCCAGTACCTCAAAATGAGCACTTCTGGAAAGGCTGTGGGACCACTAAGCTCCGTCAGGGCCAAGGTATTAACAACCCAAATAAAACTGCTAATTCTCTTTAAGTGGAAATTTGTAGAGACCTATAAATATTTTCTACTCTATTTTTCCTTGGGATCTTAAATTTTGGCACAAGATTTGACCCTGTTTTGCACATTTGCTAGTATGGAAGACATGGTTATAAATCTTAATACTTATTATTAGGTTGTATCAAAAGAAATATTTCCCTATCTATACATTTGCATGCATATTCCCATTTTCTCTTTGGAGTACATTTCATGGCTTCTACTGAGATACATGTGCATAATCAGTGATATGTTGCCATACTTTCCTCCAGTGGGTTGGTTTCCAGGATGTGTGGATGTACAAGTAAGCTACCACTTCTGCACTCACAGTCCAAGAGAAATTTTACCACATTAAGTATAGTTTGGAGCCTCATGGAACTGTGTGCCACTAGTATGCCTTGCAGGATGCTATAAGAAATTTAGCTCTTTTTGAAAATGTTGGTAGTGATATTAACCACAGCATTAAGATAGTACCTGTTCTCAGGAGCCCTGAATGGTAGTTTATGAGTGGTAGGCCATTAGACTCTCAGAACCAGAAATAGCAGGCTTTTTTTGTCTTTGCTTAGTTTTCTTTTTACAGGCATTCAAATTTTTTCAACAGATTGTGTTTTCCCTTTGTTGTGGCTGCTGGTAAACTTAACAACCAAATTTGAGGCACATATCCAGCAGTGGAATACCATCTTGTGGTATTCATTATGTGTTATCAAACCTCTCCATTTGTCCTATTTTCCTGATTTCACTTTTTCTTTCCTGCCATTTCTTAGCCTTTATTTTTAAAATGTATGTTATTGTGGGCATGTGGATGGGAAGCTAGGTAAGGATAAGCTGTCTCTAATCCCTTTCTGAAATGATTTGGAAATATAAATAAATAAATCAATAGTGCTTTTCATAACAATATCAGTGCTGCTCACTCCAATTATATGCTTTTCTCATGTTTGCCTCAGAGTTTGTAACTGAACCTCTAAAAACACTGCTCAAGACCCAATCTTGTCCATTCTTAGATTTGTTCCAGTAAAGATAAGGACCTTCCCCTAAAGACTCTTCCACCCCAATTTAGAGGAGAAGAGTGTGCAGACCTAGAAACTGACCTAAAGGTGTACAAATATAAGTTATATATCTCCTATGTTATTACAGGATATATGAGGAGATCATATTAGTCTGCAACACCTGAATACTAGATGAAGACTTTATGAAGAAAATAAGACAAAACTGAACCTGGTAAAGCAGGTAAGATTTGCATTCCAATGATCCTTTTTTAGCTATACTTAATTTCCAGTCCCAATAAGTGATAAAAACTCCTGTGCCCAGAAGCAATGCCTTGAGAAACCAACACACAATTCACCAGACAAAGAAATCCATCAAAGACCAAAAGTGAAAATAGTTTCACTCACTTTTCTTAGGTGAAAATCCTGATTTTAGAATCACATTCTGACTTAAGCGCTAAGATTTGCTTATTTACATAAAGATTTCCTCCATCTCGCTCCCCAGCAGCCCCAGCATGGTGGGATGAGTAGGGCTTTGGAGAAGAAGGGAATGTTGTATGGATTGTAGTGTGCAGGAGGAAGGCAAGTCACTGTGGGTACCAAATCTGCAGAAGAGGGAAAAATGTAAAAGGACACAGAGACTCCATGTCTGAGCTGCTGCCAGGGAAAAGAGCATGGGTGGCCTTGGACAGAATTCTCAGAGTCCTTAAATGAGAAGATTCTTTGGCCACGTCCTGCCAACACTAATGGCAAGCAACACCAAATTTGAAAAGAAAAGCACATGGTATCTAAGGTGAGCCATTTGCTCACTCCCCCTTTGTAGATGACAGTCGTTCTGAATACATCTGAGAGCAGCATCAGGCAGGAACTTCCAAGCAATGCGATCCATTGCTTGTACACTCAGACAGGCCAGGCTGCACAGCCACAGGCCTGGAGCCTGAAGGACCCTAACCGCACAAGGCAGACAATGAGTTAGCAAGACAAATAGCTTGTAGAGGTGCTGCAGCCTCCCCATCCCGGGTCCTATGCACTAATTCCTTGCTGACAGAAGACGGTCCTGAATGAGAATGGCACCAAAAGCATACTGCTGGGAGGGGAAGAGTGCAGATTTGGAGGACCTGGAGTTAAGAGTGACGGTGTTAACAGTGTTAACAGTGACCAGCAGCTACAGTAATAACAGTTTTCATCGTGGTCATCCTCATTGTAATCATCATCATCATTGTCACCTATGCAAATAACTATGCATTACTTTGCAGGGAAGTAGCTAGAGAGGAGAAACTCAACCTAGAAAGCAAAACACCTTGGTAGAAGTTCAGCCTCTTTTCGGATCCAGAGTCCCTGTGGCTATAGGTTGTTTAAGCTGTCATCCTGGCAGAGACAAAGAGCAGTGAATGAATGTCTCCAATCTCCTGCCCCTCTTTTTTGGTGGTTGCTCTTGCTTTGGTCTTTGGAGAGGCTCGGCACATAGCTCAGGACAGCCAATGTAAATGCCCCAATAGAGGCAGCCAGGCAAACTCCTAAACAGAGCTTATGGAGATACCTCTGAGGTAACCTTGTTCTCTGTGTGATGCCACCGTGGTCAGCATGAAAGATGTCTGTACCTGAGGCTGAGGTCTTGTGCACTGATCTTTCAAACCAGTACTATTGAAGTACTTATTCAACATATATTTAGCACAAAAGAAAAATTAACATCTATTATAAAAACTGTAAACCTAATTTAAATTTAGAATATAAATGAAATGTTACCCAGGAAAAATCTTTCAAAAATATGAAAAAACAGGAGAATAAAAAAATAAAACTTTACTTCATTTTTCCCTTCAAACATTACACAGAATGAAAGAAATTTAACAATGGTTATTATATTGCATATTTTCCTTTTCTTTTTCTTTTTTTCAAAGAAATGAAAGAAAAAGAGAATAGAAAAGCAGAAAAGGGTAGAACAATACTGAATTCAAGGCATTCAAAGGAAAAAAAATTCTCATCGTATAATTACTAGTTGATACATTACTCGTTGTCATCTCAAAAAATAGTTGCCAAATTTACAAAATCAAAGCATAAATAGTGACTAGGCACTCAAACATCGACAGCGCAAATCCTTCTGTTCAATGTTTCAACCGAAATTCAGTAATATGGTCAACCATCTTGCACACTATACATTGACTGCTGTCTTGTCTTGACTGATACTATCCAAATCTGTTATGTTTGATAGTATCAAGTGTGAGGGTATAGGCAACTACTCTGAAGACAATAAGATTCACTATGATAACCATTCTGGTTTGACTATTACCCACTTTTGAAGTCCTATAATGTCTCCAATGTTTTGTTTTTATTGATTGTGTTCTGTACTGCTATGTTCAGTTTTATTATACCTGATGATATGGGCAATTCTAGTGAAGATAACAAGAGACATCCCGGTGACCATTATAGATCACCTTGCATTTTGGTTTAAGTTATGTGCTATGTCCATCCTTTTGTTTTGACTGACCCCATTTTGTTTTTTTCTCATTTGGTTTTATTCTCTTCAAAATAAAAAAAAAGAATTCATGGGAAAAATTATATAGAACCCTCTCTTGATTTTTTGTAGTTCCTGTTATGTTTTACAAAATCTCAAATAATGAAAATTTTCATAGGTTCAAACTTTAATAAATTGAATCATTTGTTTTTGATAATAAGTAGGAAGATAGATTTTTCTTAAATGAGAAGAAAGTCAAGAGGTAAGGAAAAGGGGCTGAGGGAGGAAGAAAATAAGATGAAAAAGCAACTAATATGAGTTATATACCAAGTCCATATGAGGAATGTAAATATATGTAATACAAAGATATACTAATGAAAAACTTTGAAACTCTCAATTTATGCTATTTATGCAAACTCCATTTATGCTATCATTGTACTATCAATTTCCATCTCTAGTAAATGATGCTACAAAGTTTCAGAATTAATTTTCACTGGTCCTAACTACAAAAGGCTGTCAGCAGGAAACAGCTTCTGTGGCATTGCCTGAATTTAACAACTTGAACGAAAGAACATGAAAACTAAGGAAACGTGATGGACTATGACTGAACCAAATGCTCATGTAGTGTCAATACCATGTTAACCAAAGTTATACATGTGAGTTAAGTTAATCAGGAAGCAAAGAAGATACACTTGGGAAAGAGGAAATTGGCCCTGATAGAACAACTAACAAAGTGAAACAAATACAGTAACACTTTAATTCACAAATGCTTCTGTTCATGGACAGATTGGGTCTCAGATAGAAGTGTTTGGCAAAATGTCTCAGATAGAAGTGTTTGGCAAAATTATGCGTCTGTTCACGAACTCTGTATCTGAACCGTGGCCAACTTCTCTGCTCTGACATGTGTTCCTGGTTTCCTCTAGTTGAGATCACAGTCACAGAAAGACTTGTGTCACACTTGCTGTGAAATGTTTGTATGTGCTTTTTAGCACAGACAGTACCATATATTATTCAATTCAGTATGGCTCCAAAGAAAGTCCAGAGCAAGCATGGTAGTAAAAAGAAAGTACAGAGTGGTAATCAAGGTAACCAGAAAGTATAGCACAATAATGAAAGTAACAAGAAAGGGCAGCACAAGAATGGGAAGATGGTTCTGAAAAAAATAAACCACTGAACTGAAGAAGGAAATTGTAGAAAAACATGAGTATCATATGCATGTACCTGATCTGGCCTCTGAGTACAAGCTTGATTATCTTGAAGAATAAAAGTGCCATTAAAGGATTTGATGTGACAAAAGCAGTTACTTAACAATGTTAACCAAGCAAAGGACACAAGTGCTGGAAGAGGTGGAAAACTTTTTTACTGTGGTTGAATGAGAAACAACTGCTGGTGATAGCATTAGTGAAGCTATAATCTGCGAAAAAGCCAGGAAATTGAACAGTGATTTACTGCAAAACAAATTCCTTTAAAAGTGAAACAATTGATAAATTTAAAGCCAATAGTGGGTGATTTGATAAATTCTTCAAGAGAAGTGACATCGACAGTGTGATAAGACATGCTAAGTTTTCCAGTTTTGACATGACCACTGCAGAAGTGTACAAGAAAGAATTCATGGCATTCACAAAAGCAGAAGGATACTCTGAGTACAAATTCAAGGGCATCAGCAGCAGATCACTAAAGGTGAAGCTGCTTATAGATACCATTCCTAGACCCCTCATGCATTTAAGTAACAGAAGTGGACAGGACCAGACTATCTGTACTGAGAAAGTTTGGGTCACAAAGCAATTGTTCATGTAACGGCTACAGGACATGTTTGCATCCACTGTTAAGAACTTTCTGACAATTAACTGTCTGAAAGGCACCTTCTTCCAGTGGACAATGGCCTACCACACCCCCCCAGCCCTGATGGATGATAGGAATGTTGAATATGACTTCATAAAGGTCAAATTCTTCCCCCAACATACTTATTCTCCAGCCTATGGACCAACAAGTGATCTATCACTTCAAGAAGCTATACATGAAGGTGCTCTTCACCAAGTGTTTTAATGCCATGGAAGAGATGTACTTGACTTTTAAAGAGTTCTGAAAGAAATATTTCAATGTCCTCCACTCCATCAACCTCAGTGACGAAGCCTGAGAAGATGTCACATACTGGACCTTAAACTCAGCGCAGAGGAAATTGTGGTCAGAATGTCACTGAACATGACTTTGAAGGGTTTGATACGAGACTGTGTCCATGGCAAGAGTACGGGTCTGGTCGTCGATGGTGCAAACATAGAAGAGCTTGTCAAAGACCACAAAGAGCTAACAACAGAGCTTGATGAACTGCAGAGTGAGCAACAGAGTGAGCTCCTGTTGAGGAGCATTCCACTGAGGAAGAGGAAGACAGAGAGGAGGTAAGCAGTGATATGATAAAATCCATTATGGAAAAATGGATTTTTTCCATTGTTCAAGGGTTTGAGAAGCAACACCCAATATAACTGTAATGAACAGAGTGTTGAATCTGATGAACAATAACATGATATCTCAATTCCAAATAGTTATGCAGTGCAGGAAAAAACAAGTGACATCAGATAGATTTTTCATCAAAATGGACCATGTAGCTAAGAGACAAAAAGAAAGGAAACCTCTGAAGGAGATCGCCCCAGTTTCCTTCCAGAAAGGGACTCTCTCCAAACAGTAACTTCCTCCTCACCAGTCTTCCTGTCCTCCACACCTGAGGTCACCTCAAGCAAGGTTAGTATTCTGTCTCTGCACCCAGTACAGTGTTACGCATTGCTTCATATTACTACAGTTAAAAAAATACAGATGGTTCAGAATGGATTAACCTTATTTACATTTACCCTTATGGGAAAATTGATTCTGTTCACTACTAGTTCGGTTCATGACCAATTCAGTTCACTACCAGAATGATAGAACAAATTGAGTTTGTGAACTGAGATTCCACTGTATGTAGAGAAAGCCTGAGATGAGAATTTCCAAAGCTTTGTGATAAACAGAGGCAGCAGTCACCATTGCTGACTAGCTGCTTCTTTTCCTCTGTAGCCTTTCTACCATTAAAGCAGACACTTCCTTCACTAGCATTTCTTTACTTTGCTCTAGCTTGAGTGGCTGTCAGTCACTTGTAACCTGTGGACAGTTGCAGGACAGGGGTGTGTGTGTGTGTGTGTGTGTGTGTCTATGGAGGAGGTGGTCTTGGGAAGTCTCAGAAGAGGAATTTAGGAATCAGTTTCTAAACAGCATTGGCAGAGAGGTCTCCTAACTCTTTGGAATAAATTAGTGAAAGTATTAAAAACACAGAGATAACATTTATTGAGCACTCACTAAATATAGGGTGCTAGTTGGCACCTGGAGAGAGATATAATCCC
>PVJX010047642.1:0-11801 GCA_004027295.1 Dolichotis patagonum
CCTGGACTAGGCTCCCCCAAGGCAACTCTTCCCTCCTGGGGTTCCCTGCCACACCTCCCTCTGCCCACCCAGGCCTCACCCTGACCTCCTGCTCCCATGCCTCCCTCATCCTGCAGCTCCATGAACAGAGGGGCAGTTTTCCCCCAGCCCCAAGCACCTCCTGTTCCACTGTCTCTCCTCTAGCACCAGGCACATCTCCTCTCCTGTGACTCAGTCACCACCAGGCAGACATGGTGACCCCAGTGTTAGCGAGTGTGGGGACCCATGGGGCCTGTCACAGCCACAGAGGGATAGCACTGTAGTAGGTTGGCACCCATGTGCCAGCTGAGAGGAGGGAAGGACAGGGCTCTGAGGGACAGTGAGGTGGCACCTTCTGTAGGCCCCATAGACCAAGGAAGGGGCTGACGGCCCTCAGAGCAGAAGGAGGCCAGAGTTCATGGCTCTTCCAAGAGTGTGACCATCCCTGCAGTCACCCATGTCAGCCCCCACTGAGTAGTGGTCTGGTGTGTTAGGGCCTGTGAGACCCTCTCCATCAGTGACACTGTTGTCCCCAAGCCTGAGTGAGTGTAACTGATGCTGGAGCCCCTGAGGATGAAGGAGGGACACATGCAACCCTCATGCACCAGGAGAACCAACCACTGCTGCACCCGGCCACCCTGCCCGGCTCCACACCAGGCTTCTCCTCTGCCTGGGGCCCGGCACCTGTTTCCTACTCTGTCTCCGGTGTCCTTCCCTCCCCCCTGGCAAAGGCCCTCAGCTCCTGTAAGGCCCAGCACAGTGGCTGCTAGGGCCCAGTGTCAGCCCCACTGCATTGTGGGAGACCCACTCATGTTGGAGGCTGTCATTCTGTCCTCCTCTTCCTTGGCCTGGGCTGCTTCATACCCAGAGCCCTCTGCACAGGGACCATGGGTCCTGTTCCTGTGCCCTCCATGCTTAGCCTCACTGTGGCACTTTTTTTTGCATAATTCTCTATTTTATTTTATTTTATTTTATTTTATTTTATTTTATTGAGAATAAAACCAAGCAAAATAAAACAGAATAAAGCCAATTAAAACAAGACAGTATATGTGACATAGGACTTCAAGACAAAGCAACAGGAAATCAACGATGGCTACCACAATGCCTCTTGCCCTCTTCAAAACAGCTGCCCATACCTTCAGACACAGTAAAATCAAACAAAACAGAAACAGAATAGAACCAATAAAAACAAAACAATGAATGCAATACTAAACTTCAAAACAAGACAATAGTAAATCCAAAATGGCCACCATTATATGTCTTGTTATCTTCGAAACAGCTACCCATGCTATCAGATACAACAAAATTAAACAAGATAAAACATAATAAAACTCAACTAAACAAAACAATGAGAATGATATAGGACTTCAAAACAAGACAATAGGGAACCAAAAATGGCCACCACCTTGGGAAGGAGATCTGCCTTTATGCTGTATTGTGTATTGTTATTCTCTGAATGGATGATCAGACTACCAGCCTTAGGCCTGCAAATTCAGTAAAACACTAACCACTACAAGCATTAAGTTGTATTTTACCTCATTTGCTATCATCACAGCCTGTGTTTCTCCAGATCCTACATTGGCACTTGTCTCCCTGCCCACCCCACGCTGGGAGGGGCTGGTGTTCCGCCCTCCCCCAGTCAGCCTGTGCATGGTACTGACTCACAGCAGGTCTTAGCTTCTTGTTGACTTCTTTCTTTCTTCCCCCACAGTCCACAAATGGCACAGATTATGTGCAATAGACACTACATACAGGCTTATTATTGGTGATATTTAAATTGTGTTTTAAATCTTTCCAATTTAAACTTGTTTCAGAACAAATGTAGCAAAGTATTATTTTGACAAAGAAGATGATATTGTTCTTATGCAGCTGTATGTGCTAAGGGCCCCCAAAAGTATTCATTTACAATTCATTGATTTTCCATAGATTCTTTTCTAGTGTACTCCACTCACTGAGCTCATTGTTTAGTCTTTATTTTCTGTCCTTATAGAGGCATAATTGTTATTATTAGCTATTTCTCATATGTCTATTGATTCTTCAATAAAATATTTTGAAGCAAGTTATCTTTCTTTTGACTCAGTTTCTTTCTCTTCTTTTTAAACTTTGGTTCATGTCAAAATATAATTTATATGTTTTTAGCTTGAGAAATGGATGCAAAAGCTGGCAAAACCAACAGTATTTTTAAAAATTCCTAGTAGATATTTGCAATATATAGTGATTACCACATTAAGGCTTTGATGGGTAAATGGATGTGACTTGAGACTATACTCATAAGTGAAATAAATCAAATTCACATGTGTAAATACAATATTGTCTCCCTAGTGTAAGAAACTGAAAAAAGAAATAAGATACAAAATCTTCAATAAATATTGTGAAAGGGTAAGAAACTGCTCAAAGGGGAAAAATAACTCAAGGAAAGGAGAAAAGAAGAAAAGAAAATGAAAAAAGATATAAATTTGTATATAGACACTTAAAATAGCTAAGATGATTGTGCTACTAATTCTATTAGTTCTTGGAACAAAACAGTTAACATTCATAGGACTAGATCAATTTTGCATGTTTATATCTGGTAATCTGAGTAACTGTTTTGAAGATAACTGCAAAATAACAATCTTAGTTATGTTCATACCACCTTGTTTTGAAAGCCTATATTGTCATTATTTTGGGCTCTTTGTTATTATTTGTCTCTTTTGTTTTTCTCAAAATTGTTTTGTTTTTGTTTGTTTTTTCCCTCATACAGAAAGGATAGGTATACATGTATGGGCTTATACATGCCTAGAACTTCTCCTAAATAGTTTACAAGAATTGATTTTATTACATGTGATGGTATGAACAGCTACTTTAAGGAAAACAAGACACTATGGTAGCCATTGCTGATTTGCCATCATCCTGCTGTAAAGTCCAGTAATGCTTTTATTCTTTGTTTTAATTTGTTTTGGTCTGTTTTGTATTATTTAATTTCAGTATGTGTGAAGGTATGGACAGCTATTTCAAAGAGCGCAAGAGACATTATGGTAGCTGTTGCTGATTTTCCTATTGTCTGGTTTTGAAGGAGGCATGTAATGCTTTCAGCCTTTTGTTTTAAATGGTTCCATTCTATTTTGTCCCATTTGAATTCACTGTGTGTGAAGATATGGACAACTACTTCAAAGAAAACAAGACACATCATGGCAACCACTGTTTACCTCCCGGTGCCCTTCACCGAAATCCTGTGTTGATTGCACTGTTTTGTTCTGACCTGCTTTGCTCTGTTTTGTTTTATTCTCTTTAAAATAAAAAGTTTATATATATATTACATTGTGCTTGGGGCTTGCTATATATACATATACCTTGATCATTTTTACTACTGCTTTCCTCCTCCTTTCTTCCCCGGATTCTCTTCCCATTTCTTTTTTTTAAATTTTATTTAGAAAGAAAAAATAACAACCAAACAAAACAGAAAAAAGAGTAGCAACAATATAGAATTCCAAAGGAATAAAAGAAAACAACAACAACAACAACAACAAAAAACCCCCACTAAGAAATCACTAGTTGATAAATTACATACTGTCATCTTGGCAATAGTTGTTCAAGATACAAAGCATACAAAGTAGACATTCAAACAGTGAGACTATTAACAGTTCTGCTCAACAATCTAACAAAAACAGTAGTATGGTCATCTATCTTCCAGACTTAAGCATACATGCAGTTTAGAGCACTTTCTTTTGCTCTCTCTTTTACAGTAGCAATTATGCATTTTGGGTTTTATTACTTCCACAGTTCTTATTACTTTTTATTTTAAAGAGAATAGAACAAAAGAGGGCAGAACAGAGCAGATCAGAACAACATAAGCAACACAACACTGTACAACAAGACAACCGGACATTAACAGTAGCTGTCAAAATATCTCTTTCTCTGCTATAGTTGAGCATAGTTTCAGATACAATAATATCAAACATAACACAATAATATAAAACCGTTCAAGAGAATGAAAGAATTACAGGACATTCTGAACCGAATAACTATGATCAATGGCTACTATAATATCTCATTTTGAATAAAAAGATTTGTTTATACTATCACATATATTAAAATCCCAATAAGACACAACATGATAGAACCGATGGTAATAGCAGAGTAGAAGCATGGTAGGACTTCTAAGGAAGTTGATATTAAATCAGCAATGGCTGCCATGATGTTTTGTTTTCTTCAAAACCGCTGTTCATACCATCACACATAATACAATCAAACAAAACAGATTAAAACCATTCCAACTGATGAATGAAAACATTGAAAGCCTTCAAAGCAATGAAATGGGAAATCATGATTACTATAAAATCTTATATACTCTTACCAACTCTCCTACTAGGGAAACTACGGTATTTACACTTGTGAGTTTGGTTTATTTCACTTATGAGTATGGTCTCAAGTCGTGTCTATTTATTTATAAATATCTCAGTGTGATCATTCTTTATAGCTGAGTAGTACTCCATTGTATAAAAATACCACAACTTTTTAATTCATTCCTCAGTTGATGGGCACTTAGGTTGTTTCCAAGATCTGGCTATGACAAGTTGTGCTGCTATAAACATAGGTGCACGTATATCACTGTGGTATGCTGTTTTCAGTTATGGGAATATGCATGGCGCTTTCTTAAAATTATGTTTGAGTCCAGGCCCCAGGGTTGTGACTGGGGTTTGGGGACCCGGAGCCCCTTCCTCTTCCTTCCCACACTCCCTGGGCCACACAGACCTGAGTGGCACAGCAGGTTGGGCCAGAGCTTGTAGGGTGGCAGGCAGTGCCCCTGTGGTTGTGGAGCACCTCACTGCAGAGTGAAGTTCTTCTGGCTCTCGGCCCCGAGCCCCTGCTGTATCAGTCGGTATCCAGGAGCAGAGCTGTAGGGGAGGGTTGCCTTGGGCTTGTCACTCGATGTCGCTCACTTAGCTGAGTTGCTGAGGGGAGACTGTGACATGTACTGTCCCTAAGGGTGGACAAGGACAAGGAGGACCTGGAGGAGCAGCATGTCACAAAGGTGAGGCTCCTGGCTCAGGGCTTTCTATGTGGGGCTGCCTCCATCATGCACCACTTTTCTCTCTTGCTGTCCTTACTCTGAAATCCTGGAGGAGATTTTCCTCACACTAGGGGTCATGCGTGGAATGGCTACTCCGTCCACACTGTTCCCAAGAGGTGAGGGCAGGGACATAGCCGTCCCAAGACCCCAAGTCCTGTGCCCCAGCTGGGTCAGAGGTGCAGCCCATCTGGCATCACCTGGGTGGCCTCCCTTGGTGCCATCTGATGTGGGTGATGCTGTCCTTAGGGACATGCATTTGCAGCCACTGTCCCTGTTCCTGCAGGCTCCAGGCCTCGATGTTCCAAGAGTGCTTGGGGCTGTTCTGTCCCCTCTGTGACCTCCCCTTCAACTGCTCAGGGCAGATTTACTACTGTAGCTGGATGCACTCCAAGCTGGCCCAGTTTGTGCAGGAAGTTCAGAAGAGCCCCTTTGGCAAGGACACCAGGCTGGTGACCCTGGGCTCCCGGCAGTTGAGCAGCATCAGGCATCCCAGCCTGGGTGCCCTCTTGCCACTCCTTGCACTCATGTCTCCCAGTGCAGGGTCCTGGCATGGAGAGACAGGGAGGCCAAGGCTGCTGAGCACAGCCTGGGCCCTGACTGCTGTTCCTGGGAAGGAGGAGGAGAGGCATCTCCGTGTCCCTCACCACCTGTCTCTTTAACGCGTCCTCTCGGCTTTAGAACCTGTGTGTGAAGGAAGATGTGAGAAACCTGGGTGCTGTGCAGCTGATCAACAACCACTGCGTGGAGATGCAGAGAAGCCCACATGGTAGGAGCCAGGACTAGTGCGGCCATGGCCTTGCGGGGTGGGGGCAGAGAGAAGGCCTGGGAGGGGCCTGGGCTCAGACCAGGGTCGAGGCAGACCAAGACCAGACCATGGGGCCTTGAAAGCAAATAATGGCAAAGCTGGCCCAGCCCTCACCCACGAAGGGAAGGAGCCAGGTGCCTGGCTGGGAGGTGGATTTACAATGGTTTACAAAGAACATAAAGTAGCCTCAGATAACACATCTGATGTGAGTGGATGACACCACCGAGGCGAAACTTGGACGTGTCCTTTAGACCCCACAGGGGAAAGGGGGGCTTCCTCTGTGACCCTAAGCCATCCCAGTCACTGAGCCATGCATCATCCTTCCCATCTTTGCTCCTGGGCTAGTGTCCCCCACAGAGAAAAGGAACAGAGCCAAGGCAGACAAGCCAAAGAAACAGCAGCAAGAGGGCTGGGCCGCCTGCCTCTTCTATAACCAGGAGCAGACACAGCTGCTCTGGGATGAGATCCTGGTGATGGTGAGTGACATGGAGCAGCTGGTGGCCCTCAGGAGGGAGGCCTGGGCCTGCCCCTATTACAGGAGCTGGCTTGCCATCCCTGCGACCCAGGTAAGCATGTGCTCCTGCAGGGGCTCCTGCCCCGTGCGCTGGGTGGGGCCTTTCTGCAGAGCTGTGGCCAGGCAGGAAGCCCAGTGACCAGGGCCCTGCTCCTCTCCACAGTGAGAGGGAAGATGAGTGAAGGGATCAACTTCAACAACCTGGGCTGATAGGTGCGCCCCTCTTCACTGTTGGGACCCTGTCTCAGTCTCATGCCTCATGGTCTTCATGCAGGGAGGGTGCTCAGGGGGCTGAGGGGGCAGCAGGGAGGGGTGGGCTGACTGTGGAGCAGGAAGCCAGACTGAGGCCTTGGAGAGCCCATTCAGTGGCGCAGGCTGGATCCAGTCTGGCAAGGGGCAGGGAGCCACAGGCTTTACCTCACGTGTGCCCCAGGTGTGTGGTAATGGTGGGCATGCCCTACACCAACATCTGGTCTCCTGAGCTACAGGACAAGATTGCCAACTTGGATCAATACCTCCTAAGTCCTACCAGGTTTCAGAGGGTTGGGGGTGCTGGAAATGAAGAGCGGGTTGACCCCTCAGGCTGGGATGCGAGGCTCCATGCCATTACTCCTGTGTGGACACTGCCTGTCTGCGTCAGTTGTGCAGGGATGTGCCCTTGCCCTCTCGGCATGTCAACCAGGTCACCTGTCACACTTTCTACTGCCCTGGGCCATGGAAGCCCAGGTCTTTCCCCAGGGACAGGAGGGTCACCAGGCAGGAGGTGACAGACACTACTGTCTCCTTTACCATTGCAGCCTAGGAGCCCAGGGCAGGTCCCCCTGGGGAAGGCACTGCAGGAGAATCTGTGCATGAAGGCCATCAACCAGTCCATCGGTGAGCCGCAGCTGCCCTGGTCCTGGAGGAGCAGTCAGGGCTGGATGGGTGGTGAGGAATGGTGACAGGAGGGGAGACCTTTCTTCCCTGCCCTCCCTGGGGACCCAGGATGTGTGCTGTAGGACGGACAGGTGTCACTCAGAGCCCCACCTCTGTGGCCCCAGGCAGATCCATCCAGCACTAGAGGGACTTCACCAGCATTGAGCTTCGGGGCCAGCACCAAACCCCTGGGCCTGGTGAAGCTGCCACCCTGGATCCCAGACCGCCTGGAGGTCAAAGCCACCTTTAGGGCTGCATTTGCTGTACTGCGGAAAGTCAGGCCGGCCCTCTCCTTCCCAGGCCCCAGCCTGAGAGGTGGTTCCTCACAGCCTTTCCTTGTGCAGTTTCACCAGGAGAAGGCGGGGCCCTCCTGATGGTGGCCTCATCCCTGCCTGTCCTGGTCCCTGCTGTGTGCAGCCTTTGGGGTCCCCACAGGCCCCCACCCCAAGCCAGCAGCTGCTGGAGTCCAAGGTTGCACAGTGAAGCCAGCAGGAGTGGATGGAGTTCCCCATTCGGGTTCGTGATACACGGGGGCCGGGCCCAGGGCAGCTCACACTGGGAGCCTGGGGTCAGCTCCCTGCCTGCTATTAAGAGCCAGTCCCCACTGCCCTCAGCACCCACCCTCCCATGTTGAAGCCCACCTTGCCCCTTCCCTCCCCTGGCTAAGATGCAGAGAACACTCTGTGCTTGTCCCCCAGATGCTCTGTGGAAAGGTGCCCTCCCTTCCCAGCAGCAGTTCTGGCTCCAGCTCCTGATCTTGGCTCCCCTCCTGTCACCCCATTCCAGAGAAAGAGGCCTTGGTCCTAAACCTCTGACCCTTCCACCAGGAACCCCCAGGGAGGGGGCAGGCCAGGCCGCTCTTCCCAGTGCCTCACTCACTCTTGGCTTGCACAGCTTCTCCTGTCATGCTTTATTGGTTCTTGGCGCATTTCTTCCCCTTAGAGAGGACAGCACTGTGCTTTGGGGGAAGCCACAGGGCCCTGCAGGGCACTGGGACACACGTGGGCACAGGAAAAGTCAGGTTGCAGGAGGATGAGGGGCCTGAGCCTCTAGGACTCCCAGTCATCCTCATCCTCCTTTCCTGAGGGCTGATGTGGGGGTGGCAGCGGTGGGATGGAGTTGGTCATGTGGGTGAAGGCTCCTCCTGGACCTTCACTGGACCCTGCCTGAGGCCATTCCTGGAGAATCCTGGGAGAGTACAGGCTGGTGAGGGAGGAAGGCTGGGCCAGGGCCCAGGTGCACCCTGCGCCTGGACACAGGGACAGGCAGAGCACCCCAGGTGCGCACCTACCTTTGCATCTCAGGACCAGCTGGTTAGAGAGATCTGACATCAGGTCCCCACCCTGGCCTGTGGCTCTCACTGCAGAGGAAGCTCTGGTGAGGAGATGCAGGGCAGAGGAGGGATCCACAGTGGGGCCACATGCTCTAGGCTTCCCCATGCCTGACACCAGGGGCCAAGACTCACAGCCCACCAAACATATGGTCTCAGGAGGCTTAGAGACTTAGACCTGCTCTTACCTGAGTCCCCTAAGAGCACCATGGCCCTGAGACCCCTCATAAGCCCCCCGGGGTGGGGGGACCCTCTGTGACAGGGCCTGAGCTGGCTGAGCTGAGCACACAGCCCCACACAGGAGACCAGGATGAAGGTGTCAGGGGAGCCAACCAGGCCTCTGGTATTGCCCCACCTGCAGAGGACAATTCTGGGGTCCTGACGGGGCCTCCACTCAGGGTCCTGGCTGCAGCAGGAGGGTTGCCTCACCTTGCTCCTGCTCCTGCTGTTTCTCTGCCTTGGGCTCCTTGATGCTGCACAACTTGGTCTTGCCGATGCCCCCAGCTTGGTAGATAGACTCCAGCAGGATGGCCCGACCACTGGAGGGGTCCACCACCTCCTTGGGAGCCCCCTGGATGGGTGCGGGGAGGGTGGAGGTGTAAGGAGCAGAGCGTGGCCTTCCAGGCCCATGCTGAGTGAGCACCTGGTGTCAGACACCTGTATCCTCCTATTTCCCACCCCAATTGGGTGCTGGCCTACATCAGCGGACCTAGGAATCACTGATGCACCCATAGAACCTCCAGGAACCCGTGGGCCAGTGGAGACTTTTGTGCCCCTTCTGGAGGCTGCACAGAGGCTGGGAGGTGCAATATTAAAACCCAAGTTCTCAAGTCTCCCTTTGCAGTCGCCCTCATTTCCACTGGTTCAGCTGGGAGTGGGGCCACAGCCCCTACTCTCTGTGCCCCCCAGAACACCCCACTCCTCCTCGGGAAGTCCAAATCCTAGATCTCTGTAGTCGTGAGAGCAAGGGGAGCCCCATGGGCTCGAACATGTGTGGAGGAAACTATTCTGTGGACCTCAGACCTGCGGCTGCTTCCCCTGCAGATGCCCCATGCTCAGGGAGCAGAGCCCCAGCTGTCCCTCTACCTGAAGCAGGGGAACTGATGCAGCTGCTAAGTTCCCTGGGGCATGCAGTCTGGAAGGTCAGGCCTGGGGGTGTATTGTCCAGCACTTCAGGAGCTAGGGAGGTGGTGGTGGTGATGGAGGAGGTGGTGGGGGAGCTGTCAGCGCCCCTGCCTCTAGGTCTGGAATGCAGGTGTGAGGCTGAGCACCAGGGAAGCAGGATGAGTTGGTGTTTCTGACCATCTGCTCCTAGCACCCAGCTCGCCAGCCTTGAAAGAATAGACCACTGCATTCTGGAAGGCAGTAAGCTTGGGGATGGCAGCAGGGTTAGAAGGGGCAATGCCTGGGCCCAGGTCCACACTATAAATGAGGTTGTCGGCAGCTCTGCGCAGGTAGGATGGCATTTCGATCTCGGGCACCTGGCCGAGGTCTGGCACATAGAAGCAGTTCTCAGGGACCTGTGAGGGAGTGTGTGAGCCATGGCTGCAACATGGGGACATGGTCTGCAGGGTCACCTGGGGCCCCTAGAGTCCTCCACACCAGAAGCCCTGACCTCCAGCACCCCCCACGTGCCGCTGGAGCTGCTCTCTTGCTGATAAGCAGAGGGGTGTCAAACAGCTTCTCCTCAGTCCCCAGCATCACATGGGTCTTTGTGACTCCCCCCACCAGCAGGTCCAGGAAGACATACTTCTTGTACCCGCAGGATGGGTGGGCTTTGGGGTGCATCCCACTCTTGGGTGTCTAGGCCTTACAGGGTCTCACACCAGCCTTGCACCAGACCTGATGCCCTGTCCCCACCCCCACCCCTCAACGCCCCCTCTGTCCCTGCAGTGTCTCCATGGTGTTGAACAGCATCAGGGAGCTGATGGAGGTAATGTTGCTGGGGAGTCCCCCAAAGCCCCTCCTGGGCCTCATCCTCAGGCTCCGGCTTAATGCTCACACATGGGGAAGAACTTCAGCTTCTCCTGGGGGTGAGAGGGATGTGGGGGGCTGAAAGCCTGGCTCAGTGCACCCCGTCCCAGCCAGAACCCTTGGGGCTAGCAGCATGTATGTACCCGGTGCCTGCACACTGGCCTGGCTGTGGTCCCCATACCTCAGGGTCCACTTGTCTGGCAGCTGGTGCTTGCTCTGGATGCGGAGGCGCGATGGTGGCTGGAGGCTCTGTTTCTGCGTGCCTGAAAAGGAGGAGCTGTAGTCCTGCAGGTGCTGGGGGGGGCGGGAACTTGGCGCTGGAGAACACCTACGGGCATGGACCAAGGGCTTGGGAGCTGCGGGTTTGTTGGGATTGCGGAGCTGACGGGCGCAGGCTCCCTACCTTGATGGCCTCGCTGCCCTTGAGCTCGATCATGCCCTGGCTCGCAGAGATTCGCTCCGTGCACTGGGAGATCCTGCAGTGCAAAGGTCTCACTAGGGGCTGCAGCAGGCCACTCAAGCCCTACTGCCTGCAGATGCAGCAGGCGCCCTCTATGGGCTCTGGCCCCGGCTTCTGCCCCTTGGGGCTCACTGTGGCTGTCCCATGTACCCACTGTGACCTTCCTACATGAAGGGTCCTCATTTCACGGGGTTGAGTTTCTTGGGGCGCACCGCGATCACCTGTGGGTGCAGGGGAGCATCCACACCCACCCCACGGGCCCGTGTAGGGTGCGCGGGAACCTGGCTCTGTCAGAGGAGGAAACTGGGGAGCCAGGCTGCACCCACTGCCAGCACCTTACCCGACTTGGCGAGAGTGTGGCGCGGGTCTGGGGGGCCCTGCGCCTCTAGCCTTACACCCTC
Source organism: Dolichotis patagonum (assembly GCA_004027295.1). Taxonomy (NCBI): domain Eukaryota; kingdom Metazoa; phylum Chordata; class Mammalia; order Rodentia; family Caviidae; genus Dolichotis; species Dolichotis patagonum. Next base: position 11,468 of record PVJX010047642.1, read on the forward strand.
CAGCACGGGCTCCTGCTGTCCCCCAGGCCAGACACACAGACGGGCTCAGGACCCAGCCTCTTCAGACACCCGCGTGGCTGGGTCACCGTGGCCTCCTCTGAGAGCCGCCCTGGTCTCCCTCTGCTGGTTTCAGGTGGAACTGCAGGAATAGTCTTGCCTTCCCTTGGGAAAGAGCAGAGCCAGGACTAGGGTGATGAGGGTCACAAGACTGGAGTTATGAAGTACTTAGGCTACACAGGACAGTTGCAGATTGACCTCTTGGGCACTTGTGAGGGAAGCTTGCAGACTCTGAGTTCCTCCCACACAGGAGCCAGCTGGGCCCCCAGGTCCGGGA
>PVJX010047643.1:0-11792 GCA_004027295.1 Dolichotis patagonum
AGACAACTGGAAATTAACAGTAGCCATCATAATATCTCTTTTTTTGCTATAGTTGAGCAAAGTTTCAAATAAAATAATATCAAACATAACAAAATAGTATAAAACCATTCAAAAGAATGAAATAATTACAGGACATTCTGAACCAAATAACAGAAAATGATCAATGCCTACTATAATATCTCATTTTCCATTAAAATTTTGTTTATACTATCACATATATTAAAACACCAATGAGACACATCATGATAGAACCGATGGTAATAGAAGAATAAAAGCATGGTAAGACTTCAAAGCAAGACAATATTAAATCAGCAATGGTTGCCGTAATGTTTTGTTTTCTTCAAAACAGCTGTTCATACCATCACACATAATAAAGTCAAACAAGACAGAATAAAACCATTCCAACTGATGAATGAAGACATTAAAAGGCTTCAAAGCTATGTAATGGGGAATCATGATTGACTTTGGTTCTTTGAAATGGAATAAAAATGTAAAAGAAATTACATAGCAATGTAATTACAGAATCCTAGGTATTTTATGTGTAGTCATCTTTAAGAGTTGACTAATCCACATGTAGCTTAACAGTAGTTTGTTTTAGTGACTCACTTTAATTATTTTCAAAATTTTCACTTCAGTTTTAATCGAAACAACCTTTTATTTGCATTTAGAACACGTCCCTTTGAACAATTTGCAGTTGCACAATTACATTACACATTAAACTAATACGCATAGGTTCTGGAACAAACATACCAGATTGTTTACTAAGTAGACAACTCACCAATCAAGGTAGCATATAGTGTGCTGAAGGAACATAATGCTCTTTAATCCAGCAGGTCTATTACAAAAATATCCCATTTCAGAGCCTTCTAGGAGTGCCTGATAAATGCATCTATGAAGCTGTCCTCTGCTGTGCTTTCCTATCCACCTTCTTTCTTGAGAGTTACCAATTGAAATCTATCAGTGCCACCTGCTGAATCCTGCCTTCTGCTTGAGTGGTTTACCTCTTCCCGGATAAATGGAAATAATGGATATTTTAGCTTCCTTATTTATGCGCCTTATTTATTGAGGAAGAAGGTCACTTCCTGGTTTTCCCAGAATTTATGAGCTTTGCATAGCCCAGGCAAAGCTAAAGAAGTTCAACCGAGTATAATGCCTCTACGTGTGCCCCCCTTTCTACTCAACTTTTTAGTGGTGTAAATTACCCAATCTACTGTAAAGTATTTTCAGAAACTCCAATCTAAGGATAAGACATGAACATCTTCAACTGTACTGAATTTAGCAGAGGCCTTCAGATTCATGATCCCCGTAAATGTTTTTGAAGACAGTTTAATGGACAGTAACCAAGGAAATGAAAAAAAAACCAAAGGCCTGAATTTTCCAGATTTACCATACTTCAAAAGGAGTCCTTCTGCTATATCCAGTGTTTATCATACACAGAATATCATACACACACACACACACACACACACACACAAACAGAACCATAAATCATCTTAACTGTACATTAAATCCTTTGCCTGGTTTAAAAAAAAACAGGTACTAGTGTTCTCTCTTACAATTACAAAATTGGAATTTTTCATGAAATATTTTCATCGAATAAAGATATGAAACATTCATGTGGCTGATAAAGTGATGATCTTCTAAATGATAAATATTTTCGTCTTACATATGGATTTCTCTTTTACTCTCAGATTCTATCTTGGCAAATACAGTTATTGCAGAAACTGAAAAATACACCTTCTGATGTAAATCTGCTCTGGAAAAAAAAGTGAGCTACTTAGTGAACGTGTGCCAGGCAGGAAACATCTTCTGTAAAGTTCTTGGCTGTTCCCTGTGGACCCAAAGGGATGTTCTCACTTAAACTAGCAGATTCCCAGATTAGCAATGTATCTAAGGATCACATGGAGGAGGAATATTGGTAAATGAAGATGTTTATTCAGTTGGTCTGAGTTGTAGCCTGAAATTTTTTTTTTATTTCCTATGAGTTCCTGACACTATCAACCAGTTTCTACCAGCTGCACCTACTTCAGTATCAAAAGGTATATATGCTGTATTTTCTATGTAAAATTGCTGATATTTATTTATCATGATTTAGTCATTATTGTCCTGGAACATTTATTGCATCAGCTTTTTGCCTGTGAACACCAGAAACTGGATTAGTTCTCTGCAATGGAGGTAATTGCATGAGCGGTTCCCCTAATGGAGATAAACAAATGCAAAGTATCTCCCCTCTGGGCTCACGGTAGTAACTGGCATTTGACTCAGGGTTAGTTCATGTTGTTAGTATGGTTAGTATGGTTAGATTGGTTAGTATGAAGACTCAGACACAATAAACGTAATATTTTCCCTTACTTTGAATATATTATCTCTAGTACAGCATTTCTAGATTATTATGAGTTTTCCTCTTTTATAATGAAGTGTAAATTTTAGACAGTTTTCTAACTTAGAGTGTATATACTTCTTAGAGAAAACTGGTTTCCCATATTTCCTCAAAATCATGAATATTTTAGCAAATATTTTTAATGATTGTCTTTATGTAGCCCAGTGAAATTCTACACCATTAATTATTGAGGAAAAGCTCTCTTTTACACTTAAAATGGTACATAATTAAATGGAAGTTGTAAATCTGTCTCAAGCCCTAATCTGTTTTTCCTAAGATCCACAGGGATATAGTAACTGGAAAAATTTATTCTCATATACATTGATTATTCTTCTATTCCTCTTGTATTGCGTGTAGGCACCAACTCTCATTGATCAATATTTGCTGTGTCCTAAAGCTATGAAATATTTATGTGCACAGATACATACTTGTAGAACCTAAAAAGGTACTCTTTTTCCCAAGGGTTTTATGGTGTAGATTTATCAATTGATACAAGCAATTAAATAGTAAAGTAGATAGTTAAAATATATTAATAGGTGTTGTTTTAAAGTACTTTCAAGATACATCGTCAATTCTGTCTTCATTTACATTTCTAGGTCAAAAGAAAGTAAGGACATAGACTAGGTGACTGGTAGAACTCTATATGCTGAAGGAGAAACATAATTAAGAATTTAAGATGGAACGTATCGGAATCCTACTGACCGACATACTATGTCTTAGTTATTTTTCCTCATGCAAACATTTATTGAGCACCTACTTAGATACACCAAAAACTGTGATTTTAAGATTGTAGTATGTTTCAGTTATAGTAAAGGAGTAATTATTTTCATCATAAGCAATATACCTAACACTGTGATTCTACTATCTGTAGTTCTCAAAGGAAAGCAACTTAGATATTTTTGTTTTTTTGCAAGGATATCTAACAAAGACAGAGGAATGAACTGGAAAGAATTTCTGCTGGCAAACTTTCTGAGATAGCTTGGAGATGAAACCTGTTTTGTTGTTGTTGTTGTTGTTGTTGTTGTTGTTGTTTTTTGGGTTTCTTTTTTGTCATTAACTGTGAGATTCTCCAGAAATAACACTTATCAGTTTACCAGTAGACGGTTAGTAGCTGATGCTCAGAACAACCTTCCTATTTATGAACAGAAAAAATCCAGTTAGAGATTTTACTTTATTTCAATTCCTTTAAAATACAATAGATTTGCAAAATAAGGCTGTACTTCATTTGGTATCTCACCAATACTTTGCAAAGATTTTTCTCATTCATTTCAGTCAGAAGAGAGTTAGTACTTACACACAGAAAACTTTTAACTATGACTACACTTTCCAGTGCTCATTGGAAATTTTTGTTTGTAAAAATGACTCTAGGGGCCATGGAAGGTATTTGGATTTTGACTCTGGAAGCAAAACATCAATATGTTCAATGACTTTCTAATGTGGGCTAAAATTCTAAAATTGTGTATTTCCTAATTCTCGTTTGTAACATGGAAATAAGGCTTTTTGAGAATTTAATGTGTACGCACACACACACACAAAGTGACTAGTACATTTTCAGCTTTTATTGCAAGGGTAATTATAATGTTATTAGTTTTTAGACGGGAAAAGCTTTATTGAATTGGACTGAACAGAGGAGCATAAGAGTTTTCTATTTTTGCTTTTCTAGATTATGTATATTATAGATGACACATAAAATTGATGTTTCTTTGCAGATTATTTTACTAACTGATAGAAACTTTTTAAAATTCAGGAGAAAATTGATCACTACTTGGAATTTTTATGAAAAATTTTAGATAAATTCACATTTAATTGATGTATTCATTCCAAGCAGAAGAAAACAAAACTGAGAAATAATGTAATTTAAAGCGAAAATCGCCTTAAGATACTCTTCTGTCCTAGTAGAAGTATGCAAATTCATATCAGTAAGCCTGTGAATGTCACACACATCTTCCCCCTAAGGCACTTCCGCTGAGGCATCACATTCAAAGGACATAGAGGTCCTCCACAAACAACTATGGCACACTTTATCTAGGAAACAAATGCCATTTGCAGTGATGTATGAAATCCTTACATTCATCTGTGGTGGCCATAACATAGTATGGGCTGTAGTTCTGTTTACTCCAGTGATTTTTTTCTCTGTAAAATCAATTCTGTTTTACCCCTTTTGAGAAAATCATGTCCATCATTATTTTCAACTCCATCCATAGTTTTTCCTGTTCAGAGTCATCTTTCTCTCTTACCAAGACTGTGACTAGTTATGCCCTCCTTTTATCTTAGTGCTTTAAACCCAGGAAATTGTGTCTTAAAAGGACACCACATCATAGAGCCATTTATATATTTTTTTCTTATCCACCTGTCCTCTTGAAGTCTAAAGCTCTGACCAGAATTCATACCTGGAGGTGCCAAAGCTCATCACTATTTAAAAAAAAAATCCCTCTGTGTCGCATCTCGTCATTTGGGCAGAAAGCACAAATCTGCCCAAGTGTTCTTTATCTTATGAAAACATATCTGTGCCAGAATGCCAGTGACCTTTATTAGCCTGGCTAAACTATGAATCTGAACCCTCCTGAATTCATTAGAGGAAAAATAGCTAATTGAAAAGGAATGTAAAAATGCCCAATGGGATCTTAAAATTAAGTCTTTCAAAATGATGTGCTATGGCATAATATGGTTTTTATTTATTTAATTTTAGGCTCTTCTTCCTATTTGTGACAGGGTTAGCAGAGGAAACAAACCCACATGTCCTGCAAACTGTCAAGCTAGATCCTCCTCTCATGGGAGCTCAGAGGGTATCATGTTTTAAATGTTAACTTTCTGGAGCTTGGAGTGCTTCTCATGACAGACAGCTCCCCTGGGTTATAACGATGTGACATTTTTAAGACAATTGCATAGGCTGAATTAGGTATTTTTTTTACAATAACAAATAGATGGATCTTGGCAAGAATTTTCTTTTTTTTACAACTTAAATGTTAGATTTTTTGCAGAAACTTTTTAAATGATATTAATGATAATTTTAATATTTTAATGTAAAGAAAAAGATTACTTTGTTCTGGCTTAACCCTAATGATTAATGCATGGTCAGTTACAGAGATTATTTCATCCAAACCTTGGGATATGTACATCCATAATATTCTTTTGAATTTTCAGATCTTATTTCTTCAGAGTAATGGAAAATGTTGCCCAAATTGTTTGTTTATCTTTATAACCAATGATAGAGGATATCTAGGCAACATTTGAAATTTTCTACAAGCAATAAAATGTTTTAAATGGAGCAATAAAAACAATATAAGAGTAGAAATGCATAGGCCTCTTAGTCTCCTTTGCTTTTTATGACTAGTTACAACATTGATTATTTTTTTCATGTGAATGACAAGATTACTCATATTGTATATTGATGTGTGGTCTCTCCATTTGCAATTGTATTGTGTACACAAGGTGTCTAGGTGATGAATAAAATACTTAAATATTTGATATGTAAGGATTATTTCGCCCTCTAGAGGCAGTTTAGTAGAAGCAGCACTAACTATTAAGGATTAATGATGGAACACCACACACGTGGGCAAACAAATTTGGAATGTTCAAGGCATCTGATTTCCCTTCTATTAACACAGTGGATCCGATTGCACTGCAACAGGAGGAACTCAGTGACTTTTCTATAGTCACAAACAACAGACATTGTTGACAGCACAGAAGGGAAAGGTTGTTTTAACTTCACAACTTCAACTTATGCAGTTTCTGGGCCTACTATCCAGTTAAAAATTAAAAAAAAACCCTTTTAATTTAATTTAGGTTCTCAAAATGTGTTAATTTAATTTGTAAGTTAAAATGTCATATAAAATAATACAAGTTCTTTTATTGGCAATTCATGGGGCTGATTAGTAAAATTACTGTTCTTTATATTGGTTTACATTTCTTCTACATGCACAGCTTTATTTGTGTTCACATTGTAAACCATAAACTAGCTGAAGTTTTCTCTCCACAAGGTTGGATTCTCACATGCTACTTATTACACACTAGCATCTTGTGCTTCTAAAAATCCAGTTACCCTTCTGGCCATTTTTAATAAAATGTTCCAAAGTAACATGATTTGTTGTTTTGTCCTCAGAGTCATATGTTTATCGTCTATAAATTAGAACAGGGTTAGGGAGTAGAAGCAACACATACTTATTAAGCACTGATTATTTGCCATCCCAAGCAATGTCTCAGGTACCCTACTTAAGTCTCAGAAGAAAAATAAAAAGAAGCACCCCATTTTATTGATGCAAACCCAAGTTTTATTTATTTTTTATTTTAAATCAAGAAAAAGAAAAAATGATGATACAGAATTTCAAAACAAAGTAATAATAAACAGTGGTTATTATATTGCATAGCTTTTATCATCAAGTTTGTTGTTCAGATTACGTGATATAGGCATGAAAATGATGAGCAATCAATGAAAGCACACACCGTTCTTTTTGATGAATTAACAGAAACTAGAAGTGTAGTTATCTATCTATCTATCTATCTATCTATCTATATCTATCTATATCTATCTATATCTATCTAGTCTTTGTTCTTCTTTCTTTTCTCTTTTCTCTTATCCCAGTTGTTCTTTCCTTTTAAGCAGTTTCTTTTCCAGTCTCTTTCATAATATATATTTTGAATCTTATTTACTCTTTCAGTTTTGTATACTGGGAAAACAATATGATATTCACAAGCAAGTTTGATTTATTTCACTTAAGAGTATGGTCTCAAGTTGCATCAGTTTGCCTATAAAAACCTCATAATTATCATTTTTATATCTGCATACTACTCCATTATATAAAACTACCACATATTTTATACCCATTCCACAGTTGATGGGCATTTGTGTTGTTTCAGTGATTCAGCTGTTACACATTATGCTGCTATAAACATAGGTGCACATATGTTGCTGTGGCATGAAGTTTTAAAATCTGAGAAAATACCCAAAAGCAGAATGGCTGGATTGAATGGAATCTTCAACCCTACTTTTTGGAGGAATCGCTACACTGATTTCCACAGTGATTGTACCAGTCTACAATCTTGCCAAGAGTGAAGAAGTTTTTTTTTTTTTTCCCACAGCCCTGCCACCATTTGTTATTGTTTGATTTCTTGATAATAGCCACTATTTTCTGGAATGAAATAGAATCTCAGTGTTGTTTTAATTTGCATTTCTTGAATGATCAGTAATGTTGAACATTTTTCCACATAATTATTTGCCATTTGTACTTCTCTTGAGAATTGCATATTCATCTCAGATGCCCATTTTTGGATTGGGTTTGTGAATTTGGGATTACTTATTTTTTCAGTTCTTTATATATTCTAGATATAAGTCCTTTGAAAAACCAACATTGTGAAAATCTCCATACTCCCAAAACTGTTATACAGATTTAACAAAATCCCAATCAAAATACAGTTAGCATTTCTCAACAATCTAGAAAAAAGCATTCCTAAAATTCATTTGGAAACAGAAGAGACCAAAATACGAAAGACAATTATGGGCAAAAAATCAAGGTAAGAGACATTACAATTCCAGACTTGAAACCATACTACAAATCTACTGTGATAAAATCAGCATGAATGTGGCAAAAAACAGACCTGAGGGACATTAGAATAGATTACAAGATGCAGACACAACTACAAAGACACTCACCTGCCTTACTTTTGACAAAGTGACCAAACTTGTTAACTGGAAGAAAGCTAACCTCTTTTGTAAATAGTGCTGGAAACCTTGACTTTCCACATTCTTAAGACTAAAACTAGACCCATATCTATCACCATGCACTAAACTGAAATTAAAATGTATCACAGACTAAATAGTAAAACAGAAACACTAAATCTACTGTAAGAGAAAGTAGGTAAAACTCTTGAAGACATAGGAGTAGGCAGAGACTTCATGAACAACACTCAAACAGGACAGGAAACACTTCAGAGAACCAACAACTAGGATCTCATCTCAAGGTAACTTACCAAGGGTCATATGGCCTCAGAAATAGAGATTTGAAATAAGTAATTATGTTGACAGAGTCAAATAAGCTACTGCTGCCCACCACTTCCAGTTCTAGAGCCTAACCGAAAGACTATCAGTTACAGAAATTGTGCCATCAGAGTGCCTGCTCACCAGCTTTGAAGCATGACGATTACACCAGTAATGATTTTATTACTCTAGTAGAAATAGGATTGCTCTTGGCAAAAGGAGGACACATATTTGTCCTCAGGTGCAACAGGCTTGAATGCATGAAATAATCACAGCCATTGTTCTGCCTCACTAATTCGCTCACTGAAACATAATGGAAAAATTCTATATTTCTCTTTAGAATATATAAACCCCACTAAAGTTAATACTATCAAAGAATGAATTCCTACAAAATGAACTTTTGGTTTGCAGGATCCAAAAGTATGTCTGTATGTCCTGCACTATAATCTTCATGAATCCCCTTGGTTTGAGCTTCCTGTATTCACAATTTGGCTGCTATGCATTTTAATTAAAAATAACTAGTTGTGTATTTTTTGGATGGTATTTTCATTTCAGAAAGATTCTTAAGCTGTCAAAGAGGACATTCTATATAAAACCTGTCTCTATGTGATGTGTGAATGAAGAATGACAGAGAAAAGCAAAACAATCATGAAGTGCCCTTCTTTCAAGCTAGATCACAGCTGTTTGAGGAATGACAATATGATATTACACAACTGCCACTATTCCTAATTAATTGGATTTACAGGTTTTTAGATAGTCACTGGTATGTCTTGTACTTGTGGCTAAACATGTATACTAGCAATCTGTAGCAGTGTTACAACACAGATAACACATTGTCAAATGCTGCCATGGATGAAGGGTTCTCATTTGCTCTGGATCTATTAAGATGAATCACTTGAGAGTTACAAATGCATTTATTACTGGCATTTTGTAAATCACAAGGACATTTAGTGCTAAAAGTCTCTGATAAGAAGGAGAATTTCAGGATGAAGGTTAAGTATAGATACGATTCATGAACTAGATAGGATGTGAACAGTGAATAACGAATACCTAACTCTACTCGGGAGCATCAAGCCTATAAATTGTTTAATGAAAGCAACCACTTTAATATTTTAAATTTAAATTGACCTGTTTATTAAAGCTTTCTCCTTTCACTTAATTGGACATTCTCTTAAGGTTTTCCCCTGCTGTAATTTCTTACATAAAATGTCCTGATTCTTTTTCACATTTATTCTATTCCACACTAGTAATGGAGCTATTTTATGTGTAGACTTTTCCTGACTGCTACCCACCATAATCTGTCACTGCGAAAACTTTATTTTCCATGTTTGAAGAGTCAAGCAACTTTTATCTGCAAATGTGTGTATCACCATTCTCTACTATGTGTTAGCGTCATGGGTTAATGTGTCTGCCTCATGTAAGTTTCTTGCACTATGAACAAAGAAATGAATTCATAAAGAATGAATTAAGCAGTTAATGTAGTTCAATTTAATTCCTTAAATCAAAATAAAGTAGACCAAACTATTTTTTCATTCAGTTAAACTCAACATTCTACTAATAAATAAGGGATTATTTGTATAAAGGTGCTAGAATTCTGAGCTGAATATTTTGTTGGCAACTCACGCCAAAACTTTCATTCATTAATGAATTATTTCAATGGAAATTGCCCAAAATTTCTGCGTGTAGGTATCAGATGTTCAATATTAGTGCCCTGGTGCTCAGGGAGTATTTCTCAGGCTGTTACATGTGTTTCTCAATGTGATTCCAAATTTAGCATACAAATCTTTTATTTAGTATCAACCTACTTAGAGTATTTGTTAAGAGAAGAGCATTTATAGTATTTCCTAAATTTGATACATAACATCTTATCAATTGTAACTTTGTTATTTTATTAATATTCAAGTAGAAAAAAATTAGGGATGGATGCCAATCCTGTGTGTTTGAGAAAAATGAAAATAATTTGCATGTATAATATGCATTAATCACTTTCTCCTGAGTGAACCTGTATTAGTGATAGGTATAACAGTAACAACTTAGGTGTGAAAAATATGAGTAATTAGTCATCCAATTTTGTAAAATGTACAATGGCCTTAACTTCAAAATGCAATGTTATCTGAACAACAAGAAAGAAAATCAAGCCAAATTAGATGCTGTCGATTGTAAGTTATATCTTAATTTCAGATGTATGAAAATAGGTCTAGAATATGTCTGAATGTAGGTGAAATATGGTGCTTTTTCACTAACTCTCTATTGAGTATATACTCATTGCTCTACACTTTCAAGAAAAATGTACTTTTTTTGAAGGGTAAAGATAAAAAAAGTGTATTTGATTCCACAAAGATTTCAAATTCTTTTTAGGGAAATTTTGGAACATTTCATTGGCTTGGACTATGGAAAAATAATTCCAGTTTCCTAAACACAGAAAAGATAAGTATACTTAAATATTAAGAGTAAATGTTAGCCCCGTCAATAATGTATTCATTACATACTGCAAACATATATTAATAAAAAGGAAAAGAAACATATTTCCTCAAGAAGAGAGTTATATAAAAAAATCAAAACCCATACTGTAATTAATGATGTAACGTTCAATGTTTTTCAAATAATGAACAAATCAATGCTTTTTATTTAATATTTTGCCAACAGAGTAAGAATGAAAGTGTAAACAAAATTTAATAAAAACAGACATGGATATAATTTTCCTCTTTATTATAACAAGTCACTAGCACTTGACTTTCAATTAGCTGGCAAAAATCAAACATGTTTTACAATAACCTTGGTTTTGGTGGCTGGCACAGAGACTGTGGCTACATGTCTCAGCAGATAATTAAAGTAAGGCGGGTGAGATAAGAAGAGTGCAGTAACGGAACAGTAAAGATGGGAAGCCACAACTTTTCTATTCTCTGTTTAACACATATCTGAACTTCAGTCTTTTAATTTCAGGCAGCAATCTGCCCAGTCTTGTGTTTGTGACATTTTGTAATTACCGTCTTGTCTCCTTTTCTCTTATAATTTGCTTTATCTCTGCTATGGGCACAATGTCAAGTGAACAGAACTGCCACTGCTACTAGCTAATAGGCATTCATTATATTCCTTGCATTATTCTGGATGACATATATAAGTCAATGTAACTGATTTATTGGTTTTAATAAGCTGTTTATATAGGATTAAATTTAGTTTTAGATAAAAACTGAAAAGATAGTAGAAGATTGTCATGTACACTTTATCCTATTTTCCCTAATAGAATGTTAACATCTTACACAGCTATGGTATATTTGTCAGAAGACATTAGCATTCGTACAAACTAAACATCAGATTTCTTTTGGGCCTCATTAGGTTCTCCAGCAATACCTCCTTTATGTGTTCTGTAATCCAGTACTGTATTGCATTTTGTAGCTATGCATTCTGAATCCCTTTTGAACTGTGATAGATTCTCAA
>PVJX010047644.1:0-11784 GCA_004027295.1 Dolichotis patagonum
CCTGGGGGTGAAGGGCGGGGCTACGGGCCCAAACAGACCTGGCCCAGATGCCGATCTCCAGGCAGTTCCTTGCGGATGAAGGGCGGGCCTATCAGCCCCAAAGAGTCGCGCCGAGATGCAGGTCTGTGCAGACTTTCAATCCAAACAGCCCAGGCCACTCTATGGGTCCCTAGTTTTTCCATCTTAGGCTGAACATTCTGAAGATCTAGCATCATTGGGTGAATGTCACCACAACATAAAATGCAGGCTTTCCGAGAGCAAGAATCTTCACAGTTTTGTTTGTCATCCCCTTTAAATTTCCTTAATTTTGTTGTTGTTGTTGTTTTTGTTTGGCGCTAAGGATCAAACCCAGGGCTTTCACATGCTAGGCAAGTGTTCTACCGCTGAGCTACAACCCCAGCCCTTAACATTTCTTGTGCGTGGAGTATTGGCTCTCAGGAGAGGGACTCTATAAAATATTCGAAATAGTACCTAGTGAGGTATCCCTGATGACCCCATGTGCATGGCTGGGCTTTTCAGTGGACTGAGGAGTCTGCTTTAGGCACAGGGAGAGTAAATGCGAACTTGCACTGAGTCTCCCACTTGTTAACTTTCACCTGTGACCCTGTGGACATGTGAGGATGTGCCCTCAGCGCACACTGTTGCTTTGGAGCCCCGTGACTTCAGACCGTCTTCCAAACAAGTGCTGTTGTCAGACAGAATTGGCCCCCTACATTGCCACTATTCCTGCTTTTTACCAGGGCCTCCTGTAAGGCTTTGGGGCTACATAATTCTCCTGAAGGCTGGGCCTACCTGAAAAGGAAGGGGAGTGGAGAGTGAGGATTATAAGAAACTGCACAGCGAGTTTGGGGAATTGAGTTTACAAGTTGGAGGGTAAAATGAATCCTTAATCCTTCCTGCTAAGGTTTTTTCATTTATGAATCCCTCCTGGCAGTAGCACTGAGATGGTTGCTGCAGAATAGGTTTAGCTTATGGATCATTCCTATTGAAGAGGTGATTTCAAAGGCAGCAGCTCTGATGTTCTGTATGCACTGGTTTCCAGTGTGCGATGTGACACTGAGGGACCTCATTTCTGTGGTGTTGACTCTCTTTCACTCGTTTTGCTGAAGACAAAGTAGTTCAGAAACTGTGGATTAAAGAAACCAGGTTTATTTGCCATCTCTTCTCAAGCAGGACCATTCCTGAAATGAGCTCCAAGGGCTCAAAGTCCCTGCCTCTGCATCTTGTGGTCTACAGATGTACATCTGGGAAACACTGACCATGCCATCTTTGTGTCCACCTTGGCTCTTTGCCTTCTTCTGGCTTTCTGGGCCCCAGACCCTTGACTGTTAGATACTAGAAAAGTCACAGTTACACACTTACAGTAGCTGTGGACAAGACACTTTCCTCTAGGTTTTAAGGGAGGTGGCATCTTGTGAGGAAATCTATCAATTCTGCAGTTCCGAAGAAATTATCACACTAGTACAATACAAAAGAGAAAACAAATCCTCAGTTTTTAAAACTCCCAAACTCTTAGCAAATGTTTGTAAGAGTGCTTTTTTAAGCTTTAAGATTAATTTATCTTTGAGAGATATAAAGTATTTGCTAAATGTCAGAAATTTAAACTGTAAGAAATCAAGAGAGAAAATTCTCCCTAGAATAATATTTTTTTTAGGGTGTGAATAGATAGGTGTAGGGTTATAGGAGCAAGACATGCCAGCCTTTTAATACTAACATGGGGACATTTTGCTAAATGAGAGGTTCTTATCCCTCAGCACCTGCTGGTGTGAACAGAGAGAGAACTCCCGGGGACAGGAGGGGCCTGGATTCTGCACGAGTCTCACTTGCTGCTGGCTAAATTCTGTTGTCTGTGCATCTTTGTTAGTTTCAGATAGTTGCTATAATGAGTTGCTTTTCTTTATTGTGTCTTTTGAAGATCACGCATTTATGCCTGCAGTTGGAAAAGATTCGTGTGGCTCTGAAGACTTACACACACGCACATGCACACACCCTAAGTTTCCTTCTGCCACCAGCCTCCTTGCTGAATCCTTTTCTTTGTAGGGTAATTATAGATTGAAGAAAGGCAGGGGGTGCTTTAAGAGGGAAGCAGAGCAAAAGAGGAGCCCCAAGATGAAGTCATAGGGTCTGCAGGAGATCAAGAAATCCAGGACCTGGGAATGCAATTAAGTTAAAAAAAACCTCTGCAGGTTTGCGTCCTCTGAAAGGAGGATTTTATATATGCAGAATTACATGTTGTGATCCCTCAAAGACTTTCAGAAGAGAATGTTAACTCCCTAAGTGGACAGAGCTGTAACATTTTAATGCTGTTTTCCATTTTAATCCCCCACTTTGGGCCTGACATCCAGTGGTGATTCCATTACTGTCTATTGAAGAGAACAAACACATAAGCCTACATAAAATTAGAAAGATTAGCTTCTTGTGATGGAGCACGTAAGGTGGAGTTTTAGTAAAAAATGTGAATCGTAGCACCATGCAAGGGCTGTGGACTTGTCCTCAAGGTCCCTGGGTTATGTAGGGGAGGGTGCTGGGGCGCTAACCACAGCTGGGATCAAGAACCTGACCTTGTATCTGATGCTAGGAAGGGCATCTCTTAGCCCCACACCTTGCTTTGTGGCCTTCCTCAGCACACTGATAGAGATGGCTGGAGACACCTGTGTTTTCCCTCTGCTCAGAGGAACCCCTGGAGACCGTCTAAATGGTGCAGGCTCCCTGCAGTGGAGGAACAAAGTCAGCTGGTGTGCATGGTGCTCACGTGCTGATGGCTGCCTGCTTTCCCACGTTAAGTGCTTCAGGAAACTGTCCTACTTAGGAGGCCAGGGGGCCAATGGTGCTGAACAAAGAGAGTCTTGTTTGGTGACCGGTGACTGGGGTCCTGTTTCTTCTTTTGTGTCTACCCTAGAAGGTCATATTTGGTGGGAAAATTCTTTGAAGAGAGCTATACAGGTTTCAGTTATAAAAATGTTTCACCCGCTCGCTTTCAGAGAAGTACAAGAGGACGAAGCAGTTCTTCTCTTTGCTATGCAAGTTCATTCCTGATCCTTTAGCCGGAGGATACTTTCACTGTTCTCTGAATGAGCACTGTTACTTCTCAGTTCTGCAACTTTATTCGTCTTTTTTGTCCACATCCTTTCTGCTCATCCTCAGCCTCATTCATCCCTCGAGACTTAGTGCCTCCCAAGGAAGCCATCTCTTATTACCCCAACTGCAAGGGCTTTTCTGTGCCCTGAATATTTGTGGCTCTCAACTTCTTTACTACTGTTTATGGCCTGAGGAGATTGTATATTGTGTGTCTGTACACAGAAACAGTGAAGACATTCACACACACAGTGCACACACACACAACACAGGCACTCCATAGTCATCACATATACACAGCACACACACATATCCCACATACACCACACACAGACATATATACTCCACATACATACACCCACTGATATACTCTGTATATATCACTTATACATACCTTGCTACAAAACATACATATACCACACTGACCACATACATGTATATACATACACACGTACATACCCCTCTTACATCCTACGCATTGCATGTGCACATGCCACAAATAGACACATAACATAGCACATGATATTCATGCCCCACATAACAACACACACACACACACACACACACACACACAAACACTCTTACTGTTTTATTGGGCTCATTTTATTACAGGAATCAATTGGATGATAATTTGTTGAAAGAGAAACTACCTGGGAAACAAATTTGAGTCAATTATAAAGGATTTTTAGAATACCATTCATTCTTCTCTGGTTGTAGACCAATGAGGAGAAGCTAAAGGATTGCATGAATTATTCAAGAGCTCTGGAAGTTTGGGTAGGGAAGTTTTTTGATTGGATGAGTGGAGTTCCATTTGACTGGAAGGAGAAGTGTTCTCTTTTTCTTTTTTAAAAGGAGACCTGTTTTCTCCAGCAGTGATCATTTCAGCCAACAATTGCCACGGTTTAGAGCACATTGGCTATGGTCTGATTGGTTGCTTGTGTATGACAGCCTCTGGGATTTAAGTCACTAAGATGAAGACTCATGCTCTCAAACATTATGGGTTGTTTTCCTAAGATATGTAGTAATGGTCTGGAGAAGAAATGTGCTTTCAGATTTTATGTGTTATGTAGGCCTCAACGACTACTGAGAGAGAACCTGCTGTGAACTGAGTGCTACAAGTTAAGGTTTGTTAAGCCCTTCCTGTGTCACCAGGCACTTAATTTTATCTTAGTTAACTTAAACTCTGCACTAATTCTGTGCAATAAATATAGTCCTAAGTATCCTAAGTGGAAGGTGGAAATATATATCCTGGCAATCCTATCTTAAGGCAGTATGTAGTCTAACTAAAAGACAGTATAAAAACTCTGAATGACTTACCCTTCTCCATATTGGAGGACATTCCAGAATTCTCACCCTTTTGCCCAGGTCAGAGAATTTTTCCAGTGGCCAGACATATTTAAATCCAGTGTCTGATACTTTTAACAGAGTGGAAGTCAGGATTCAAGTGTAGAAAGGAAGACCTATGATGTCAGGTGCTTGGTGGCCTGGGGTTCACATGGGTTCTTATTTTTGCTAATTTGCTTTTTTCTTCAGAGCTTTACAACATTGTACCTCAAGAGGTTACTATGTGGTAAAGCTCTGAAGAATAAAGAGTATTCATTGAGGAAGAAAAAACTGATCTTCTAAGTGCTGGGCTGATTAGGACCAAGGATGTGGGTCAGAATGGTTAAGGCAATGTTGGGCAGCCTCAGAGACTGAGGCGACAACTCAGTTTTGTGCTTTTGTTCTCATTGCATTTGTTCCTAGGGTTTTGTAACTTTACAAAGGCTTAGAAAAATTCTCTGAGTATATATTTGCCTTGATCGCCACAGACTTGCAGACTGTGTGTGCACTGATGGCTGTTTAACACACGTGAGAGAACTTTGAAAGTGGAAGGCTCTCTGGAGGCCGCACACCTAGGGCTGTGCTATGCTCATGGCCTTTAATATTTCTGGAACCCTTCTTTGGGAATTGTGGTCAGATCCTGTGTGGTGGTGCTGGGGGACCCCTTCTGGTGGTGCCAGGGATTGATTGTGGATGCTAAGCAAGGACAGTATCACTGAGTTACCTCCTTTGCTATCTCTTGAAAGTCTTGAGAGGTGGTTAGTGGTAAGTTCTGGGAGTTAAAATGATCTAGTAATAGTTCAAATAGCATAAAAATTAATTATACCCCTTTACTCTTAGATAAAATGAGTAGAAGTGGAAAAAAATATGAGACTATCCTAAAAAGTGGATTTAAGTATTAGAAACAGCCAAAAATAATTTGGAATAATTCAGGTTTGGAATTACAGATTTTAAAAACAAATTGATGAAATAGATCTTCTTGAGTGGTCTGGAAAATTATACATGAAAGCATTTGGAAAATGAGGTCTTTAGACATTTGTGAGCAGTGGTAACTAATAAAATTAAGTCTATCTGTTCTCAAGATGATTCATTTATGAAGGTTAGTTTACTTGGATTCATAGGTCCCATTTGTTTTAGAATAATTGCAAATAAAATTTATGTGTTCTCATTCTTTCTCCTATTCCCTTTCTTTCTTCTCATCCATGTACTACCTGTTTACACACTGATTTGTGGCAGCAGCAGGGGATATTGTCCAGGTTCAGGACTTAATAAACACATCTTGCTGGGTAAAAAGATGAACATATTAAGATAATTCACCAACTTTTCATCTATTGGCACATCAGATAGCCCCCAGGAAATATTCCTTATTCCATGGAATTTTGGTTAACAAGCCCAGGATTCTCTCTCTCTCTCTCTCTCTCTCTCTCTCTCTCTTTCTCTATCTCTCTCTCTCACTCACTGCCTGTGTTGTATTTTTCACCCACTAGGGGAAGCTGCATGATCCTCAGCTCATGGGGATCATCCCAAGGATTGCACACGATATCTTTGACCATATTTATTCTATGGATGAGAATTTGGAGTTTCATATCAAGGTAAGTGCTATCACTTGAGTACCAAGACATGAAGTCCCAAATTATATTGTTCACTCCTTCTTTTTATGTATCATGTAAAAATGATATCAGCTAATTGAAATGATGGTTTTGTCTAATTCCTGTGGCAAGCAGAGCTCTATTAATTTAATGACTTTGGCCAACTTAGCCATCTGGATAATTTGCTTGAAATACTCAGATAACAAAAATGAAGGTCCTCTTGGATGGAATCATCTTGATGTCTGAATTCTACCATTCACCCTTTGGGTTTCTGTGGATATGACTGCGTGTGGTTTAGGACAAAGTGAGTTGTTGTACAGAACATAAGCCTTTGTAGTATTTATTAATAGATAGGCTACCATAGAAAAGGGCAATATGACCAAATAAGCTCGCAAAATAATTTGATTTAAAAAATGAGCTAAATTAGTTGAATAAAATGCAGTTCTGCAAAAGGAGATGTGTGCTGTACTACATTACTCTATGTCAGGACACACATTTATCCCTCTTGGGGTGTGACAGGTTAGTGTTTTTAGGAACACATTCTTCCGAGTATTGGGGAAGACAATTATCATTTTTCTCTTCTTTGTTTTTAACTAAAACCTCTGTGCTAGTTTAAATTTGAGCTGAAAGACTTCTACTCTATTTTTATAGCTGCTAAATCATAAAATGTGGTAGTTGAGGTGTATTCACTGGAATTTCTTGTTTGCAAATTATTGAAGGCCATTTGTCTAAGCAAATGGAGGAAATTTGTAAAGATACAGAATCTAATAGGCATAGAACAGAGGCTGTGGAGAGGAAGATATAAATCTGAGCTTTTCTTTTCTTTTCTTTCTTTTTTCTTTAACTTATAAATTGAGAGATAAATTACTACCATAAAATTCAACCTTTTAGAATGTATAATTTGTTAGGCTTTAGTATAGTCCCAATATTGTATAATCACAGTCCTTATCTAATTGCAGAACATTTTCCCTACCCCCTAATAGAAACTTTACCTCCAGCTCAGCCCCTGCTTCTCTTTCTGTTCATCTTTCTTTTGTTCCTGATCACCTGTCTCTTGTTTGGTTGGGGATGGGCAACACGGCAGCTCCTGTTCTGCATTCCTTATCTCTAAACCCGCGTCTACCTAGAAAGGGCTCACTGAGGGCAGGCGCCCCCTGGCCTTGGTTCTCTCTGTCCAGGATGCACAGGGTGTCTGACTGCTCACTGCCGTCACTAGAGGATGGGTTGACAGGATGGGGAGAGAAGGAGCCTTTCTCAGAAGCCTCAGAACTGAGCAGATCAGCTGAGAGATTTCCCTGAAAGCTGGAGGTTTGGTGTGCTAGGCTCAGTAGGTTAGGGATGAAGTTCAAAGGTGGACCACTGGATGGCCTAAGTTATGAGTTGACCCTGAATCGACCAGTGCCACAGGTACTTCTTCCTTACTTATGCTGAATTTCTTCCTTGTTTCTTCTATGCACTTTTCCTGAATTATATAAAATGAAGGCAACAACTGTTTACCCAATTATAAATCATATCTAGCAAATCACTTTCCCTTGCAGATTCCTTTGTTGGTTAAAGCCTGCTTCTCCTTGCCAGGCTTCTTTATATCTAAGGGTATAGAAGCTTGTTGCTTTGATGGGATCAAGATTTAGAAGCTTAGGGCTCCTTTAAGACTGCTTGCATTTAAATACTTTAAACTACTGCAGAGTTCTTATGTGATAATCCTGGAATAAGATGTTAAACCAATTACTACCCTAGAAATAGTGTCTTGTGTTAGAGTCTTATTATACAAACAGCCTTAGTACGAAGTGGGGGAGGAGGGAAGCAACACTTTCTAAATCTCTGGAGCTGAATTTTGTAGTTCAAGTTCCTGTTTTGCATTTGTAGTTAATGCTTCATAAATAATAGTTATATGTGGACCAGGTAGCTGCTGACTACTGTGTATTTTGAACTGAGTAGTTAAATCAAAAGAAAGTGGGCCGATTAAGGCAGTGCTGAAAATCTGCTCCTTGAAATGAATCCCACAGAGGCTTTAAATGTTATTTCTGAATATGTTATTGCTTAATGTCAAACTATGCTTATTTATTTCCTGCCTCCTGGTCTCACAAAGTATTTGAAGTGACAGAATAACAAAATTAGATCCCCGACCAAAAGCAGAAATTAATAAACCAGCATTCTGCTTCTTATATTAAATGTGAACAGGATCCTAACTGCCAGATTTTATAGTGGCTACTTTGTAGCTGCTTTTTAGTTATATTTAATTTTCTATGTAATCTATGGAAACAAGGTCACATGTTTAACAGAAAAGTTTTAATGAAGATTAGATAATTGTGAAACAAGTTGAACAGGCTGGCACCAGGGTAGAGTTGTCTGCAGGAAAGGCCAGATT
Source organism: Dolichotis patagonum (assembly GCA_004027295.1). Taxonomy (NCBI): domain Eukaryota; kingdom Metazoa; phylum Chordata; class Mammalia; order Rodentia; family Caviidae; genus Dolichotis; species Dolichotis patagonum. Next base: position 8,356 of record PVJX010047644.1, read on the forward strand.
AGAGATGTATAGGATTACAGGCCAAAAAGGCCCCTGAAGATTCAGGCAGTGGGGAGTGTAGCAGTTTGAGGGATTATGTAGAGTACTGAGGGGCTGGGGTGTACTCATTGGCAGAGTACTAGCCTGGCATGTGCTAGGCATTGGGTTTCATCTCTAGCACCCAAAACACAAAACAATACTAAATGACTCCAAAACTGGAAGTAGAGAACAGTGAGACAGTGAATCTTTGAATTCACTTTGAATTCAGTGAATCTTTGAATGTCAGGGAGCTGTGTACATGAGAGACAGAGCCATTGGAGAAACGTTGAGGTAAGAAGATGTGGTCAGGGAAACAGGCAACCAGGAGATGATGCCAGCTGCAGATTTCAAGGTTCAAAGCCACAACCTTCAGTCTCTCAGGAACTGAGAAGCTAGTTTCAGACTGAGGCACACAAAAGATAACAGACCAGAACTGAGTCAGGGAACAGATTAATGCTGGTTTAAGGAGTCTTCCTCAATTGAGGTAATTCTACCTCAATTAGCGGTAGGCTGGTCTTGAAATGTGGAATAATTTCACTCATATTGTGACAGTCTGGCTTTGCAACTCTCCAGCTACAGTCATGCGTAGCTTAACTGCAGTTAGATTCTGAGAGATGTGTCATTAAGTGATTTGTCATTCTTCACACATCAGAGTGGACTTACACAAATTAAGGAAACTATAATGTCACTAGGCAATATACTGTTTTTTTTAATATTTAAAAAAATTTTATTTAAAGGGACAACAAACCAAAACAAAACAGTAAAAAGGGTAGCAAAAATACAAAATTCCAAAAAAAAAAAAAAAAGAAAAGAACAAAAAAACACTAAAAAATCATTACTTGATAACTTACATACTGTCATCTAGTAAATAGTTGTTCAAGTTACAAAATTAAAACATACAAAGTACACATTCAAACAATGAGACTGTTAACAGTTCTGCTCCACGATCTAACAAAACAGTAATATGGTCATTCATCTTACACACTTAAACATACATGCAATTATATCCTTTAGAGCACTTTCTTTTCCTCTCTTTTTTACAGTAGCAAGTACACATTTTGGGTTTTATTACTCCTACATTTCTTATTACTTTTTACACTAAAGACACAATGTGATATTTATAAATATGGTTCTTATTTATTTCATTAATGAGGGTAGTCTCAAGTTGTCTCCATTTATCTATGAAGGCCTCAAGATCATCCTTCTTCATAGCTGAGTAATATTCCATTGTATAAAAATACATCTTTTTTATCTACTCTGTGGTTGATGGGCATCTTGGTTGTTTCCAAGATTTAGCTATTACAAACTGTGCTGCTATGAACATGGGTGCACCATATATCACTGTGATATGACCTTTTCAGTTTTTCTGGGAAAATACCCAGGAGGGGAATAGCTAGCTTGAATGGAGCTTCCACTCCTAGTCTTCTGAGAATTCTCCATACTGATTTCCATAGTGGTTGCACCAGTCTACACTCCCACCAACAGTGGAGCAGTGTTCCTTTTCCCCCACAGCCTCTGGGCAATATACTGTTAAGGGACCATGACATGGTCCACTGCTACCGAAATATGGTTATGTGGTATGTGATTATACTCTCCTTTTTATATTTAAAAAATGCTTATGAATAGTGGGGAGAAAAAGTTTATCTGGCAGATGTAAGCAGAGTGCAGAACCCTAGAGGAAATTTTTGACATCATAAAGTCTAATGGCTTCATGTGACAGATGGGAAGATTTAGATTCTAGGATCTTATTTATGTGTGAATTAAATCCTCAGGACCACATATTTAGTCATCAGCCAGCATAAGAGTCACATGGGGAATTTAGAAGCTGGTTCCTAAGTCCTCATCTCAGAGCTTCCTAGTAAAACTACAGTTGGGTTCAGGACTCTGCAAGTTAAATTCTGTAGGTGATGTTGATGCAAGTGGTGCTGGTGTTGATGTTTGTGAATAAATACCTGGAAACCTTCCTTTTCCTCTCACAGTCTAATCATCTTTTAATAAATCACATTTTGTTCAAATCCTTCTTAGATTCCAAACCTGGCCCCCTTCCCAGGCTCTCTCCTACTTAGCTTTTTGAACTCTTGTAGTTTTAAGTTCACTGCCCTATCCTGTCTCTCTTCCTTCATGTGAGTGTGTGGATTGTACTCTCCCCTAGTTTTGATGAGCTATCAGTATCATTCAGTAAGGTAAGGACCATTAATTTTTGAAAATTCCTTGCAGAGGATGTTGTTATATTCTGAATGTTGTCATATACAGAAGTTTGCTTGCTGCCTATCTATGATAAAACCTAGAGTTCTCCTTTAAGTGGCTGTCTGACTCATGAGGTAAATAACATATGAATGGAGATGCAGGGAGCTGTGACATGGGCTGGACAATGGTCCACACTTACCAGTGATGTCCTGAGCAGGCTAAATACGCAGGAAGCAGGTGGGGTACAAGTGAGCTGGCTGCAGCTTTGTGTTCAAGATGCTGGGTCTTCACTTGGTATCCGTTCTTCTTCCTTTAGCCATGCGTGACATAGCTGTTGTAACTTCTAATAATGATGTTTTGGAATTATAGCATGTCGTTTCTACTCCAATTTCAATTTGTCTTTAATCAGGTTTCCTATTTTGAGATCTACTTGGACAAAATAAGGGACTTACTTGATGGTGAGTAACCCTGAATGCTTCTCTTTATTTGCTCTGTAAATAAAAGTCCAGGAAGGTCAAAATGACTTCCAGTACTTCCAATTGATAAATTGAAAACTTAAAGAAAAGTTCTCTTGCCTTCAGGTTATATGCTCACTCTCAGCCATAGCTTAAATTTGCAAATTATAAAAACAGTAGCTTTTCCTATCTTCTGTAACAATTTGTATTTTTCTTCCAATAGAGTTTTAAACTTTTTTCTTTTCATGTCATCATTATCTTTGTAGTATCCAAGACCAACTTGGCTGTTCATGAAGATAAAAACAGAGTTCCATATGTAAAGGTAGGAGGGAAGACTTGATTGGTGATGTGAATGATTTTTCTCTTGTCACTGTCAAAGTAATTACTGTATTATGTAAGATGCCCACAATAGTATCTATAAATGGCATATAGGTACTTAGTCATGTTTCTTATATTTAATATTCATCTGGCCAAAGATGAATGTTTAATTTCTTCACTTGTATCTTTATATAAATTATTGCTATTTTTTTTTTTTAGTGTTGGGCACTGAAGCACACCCTCTTGCCCCTTTGATGTAAATAATTATTATTTGATGCTCTCACATTTGAAGAGACTTTGTTATAACGTACAGTAGTTTATACTTTATAGTTAGGGGACATCTGTCATAGTATTATGTCTGGAATTTTAAAGTGTCTATTGATGGCTGCAATAGTAAATTAATAAAGAAGGCAAAGCAGTACTTCATCCATTCCTCTTTGATTTTCTTCTT
>PVJX010047645.1:0-11799 GCA_004027295.1 Dolichotis patagonum
AAAATAAAAATAAAGGAAAAATAATACAGAATAAATGAACAGTAAAGCATCTGTTAGTTGTGAGACAACTTTAAGGAGCTCAAAATATACATAAATAAATTCCCTAATTCATGGAAGGGCAAGCAAAAAAAGGGAATATGATCAAAATTTTCAAATTTTTATGTAAACTATCTAACCAAAGATTAAAACAGCTTATTACATTTCAAACAGAAGGAAAAGAAAGAGAAATGAGACAGAGACAGAGACACAGACAGACAGAGACTTTTCAGCATACAACTTCATGGGCAGCACGACTTTCTTTCAAAAATAATTATAAAACAAAATTTATTTTACACATACAGAACTTTTAAGAATTTACCACTAGCAGACTACTGGACATGTTAAAGGAAGTACCTCAGGAAGAAAGAGGGTAACAGGCAATGAAAATGTGGGATTTACTTATTGGGATGAAAAGCACTAGAAATGCTAGCTACCTTAGTAGAAAATGTTCTTTTATTACATTTTGCTAAAAGATAACTGTGAAGTGTTTAAACAAAATAATAGTATAATATAGTTTATAATTTATGAAAAACTAAATACATGTAACTATAATATGTAAAAATCAGGAAAGTGGAATGGAATTATGCAATTATGAGATTCTTATAGCACAAGTAATATTATATAATAAGAATTGAAGTTAGACTGTGATATATTACAAATGTACACTCTATATCCCATAAAATACTATAATAAAAAAAATCAGGTTGTTCTTGTCACAGAGACACAATATCTGACAACCACAACTTAATAAAGGAAAGTTTTATTTTGACTCACAGTTTTCTGAGGTTTCAGTTCATATTCAGCTGCTTCCTAGGCAAGACACAATGGGCAGAAGGGCAGAGACTACATATGGACGGACAGGCAAGAAGCAGAAATAGTGATCCAGGAAGAAAGGAGAGAGACCCAGGCCACATGCCAGTAACCACTTCTTTCTGCCAGGTGTCACCTCCCCCAAATCACATTTAGCTATAAACTTATTGGCAGACTGATGCACTATTGAGTATCAGGAACCCATGATCCACTGCCCTGCCAAAAGGCCCACCTACGAGTGCATGGGGCCTTGGGGAGACACCTAAATTTCAACCATAAGATTCAACCCCAGGGCCCCTAAAGATTCATGTTCATCCCTTTATGAAAAATTCATTCTTTAGTCCATCTCTAAGAGTTGCTAAAGTCCAAAGAGTTTCAGAAAATCCAAGTCCTGAGTCTCTTCTGAGATGTAAGGCAAACTTTTAACTGCGAGCCCATTTACAAATGAAAAGAAAGTTAAACACTGCCAACACAAAATGGCCCAGGAGAAACAAAACCATTCCAAAAGGGAGGAATAGGGGGATGGAGAGGAATAGGACCAAAGCAAGACCAGAACCCAGCAGAGAAACCATTAAATCCTGTAGCTGCATGTCTAGCACTGGGGCAATTTGTGGCAAGATGTGAGCTTTAGAGGCCCTGAGCAGCCCTGCTGCTAGCGGTTGTATCCACATGGCTTCTTTCTTGGGCCAGCTTCATTTACCCTTTGCAGGTTTCCTCAGAGGTTCCACATTCCAGGCTTTTCCATCTTCCTGAGCTCTCCAGCATACTTTCTGCTTCATTCTGACAGTGTCACACCCTTCTTTCTCAGGAGCACACTGTCTGACCTCCTAGTACTTTGGAAATCTGGATAAAAGGCACCCCTGAAAACCCATTAGACCTCTTAAAGCCTGCCAAAGAAGTTACCCCCACAGAAAAGCTATTAACCCCCCTCCTTAAGCCTGTAAGAGATGCTTTCCTTTGTTCCTGATCCTCAGTTTAACAAGAAGTTTATTTAAACATATTGATTTAAAGGGAAAACAACCTAGGATTCTCTTTTTTTAAAAAGCAATTTTTTCCTTTTTAAAGATTTCCTACAGATTGTTCTACATGTAACAGCTATGTACAGAGAGTTATAAAATTGCCCTTGGTTTTACAATGATACGTGAAAAACATTAAAACTCTCCAAACCAACAAGCTATGCAAAGATTTCTATGCTATTGTCTTTTCTGTTAAAACAGTGAGAACAAAATAACTTACTGGACTATAAAGATAAGAGCTGATGATAAGCCACTGATGGAGGGGAGTGATTTTTACAGAACCAGTAATTCCTCATCCCATCTCCATTTGATGCCAAAGAAAACATTTTTGACCAGCTAGTAAAAACAATAGTGTACATATACCAGACACTTCATGTCCAATAAAGCCATAGGGAAGTAGTAAATTCGGAGCAGAGAAAACAATACTGTAGAAGTTAGGGTGTGGTGGGACCAAATTACAGTCTTGTAACTGAGAATGTATTCTTGGTCTGTAAGAACAGAGTTCCGGAGCAGAGCTGTTGCAGGTTCCCTTTTTAGTAGACAGCTGTCTGCTGCTGGGACACATCAATTGTATCTTCACCCTCCATTTTGAATAGGCTTTCATTAGTTTAATAACTGGCGTGTGCCTCTTAATCTTTTTTTAAAAATTTTTATTTGAAAGAGAATAAAACAAAAGGGGGCAGTATAGAGCAGATCAGAACAGGACAACATAGGCAACACAGTACTTTACATTAAGACAACTGGCCATCAACAGTAGCTAACACCATATCTCTTACTCTGCTATAGTTGAGCATAGTTTCAATTACAATAATATCAAACATAACACAATAGTATAAAGCCATGCATAGAGTGAAAGAATTACAGGGCTTTCTGAACCGAATAACAGAAAATGATCAATGGGTACTATAATATCTCATTTTTTATAAAACCAAATTTTGCTTAAATTATCACACATATTCAAATTCCAATAAGACATAATGTGATAGATAGAACCAACGGTAGTAGAACAAAAGAAGCATGGTAGGACTTCTAAGAAGGATGATATTAAATCAGCAATAGCTGTCATAATGTATTGTTTTCTTCAAAACAGCTGTTCATATCATCAAGCATGATATAGTCAAACAAAACAGGGTAAAACCATTCCAACTGATGATTGAAAACATTGAAAGGCTTCAAAGCTATGAGATGGGGACTCATGCTTACCATAAAGTCTTATATACTCTTATCAGCTCTCATACTAGGGAGACTATATGGTATTTACACATGTGAGTTTGTTTTATTTCGCTGATGAAAATGGTCTCAAGTTGTGTCCATTTATTTATAAATATCTCAACATGATCATTCTTTATAGCTGAGTAGTACTCCATTGTATAAAAATGCCACAACTTTTTTATCCATTCCTCAGTTGATGGGCATTTAGGTTGTTTCCAGGATCTGGCTATTACTAATTGTGCTGCTATAAACATGGGTGCACATATATCACTGTGGTATGATGTTTTCAGATCTTCTGGGAATATGCCTAGAAGTGGAATAGCTGGGTTAAATGGGATCTCCAGACTCAAATTTTGAGGAATCTCCAGACTCACCTCCACAGTGGTTGCACTAGTCTACACTCCCACCAACAGTGTAGAAGAGTTCCTTCTTCCCCACAGCCTCTCCAACACTTGTTGTTGGTAGTGTTTTCTATCCTGGCCATTCTTTCTGGAGTGAAATGGAATCTCAGTATGGTTTTAATTTGCATTTCTCTCATGACTAATGATGATGAACATTTTTTCATGTATTTATTTGCCATTTGTATTTCTTCATCTGAGAACTGTGTATTTATTTCAATCCATTTTTGGATTGAGTCTTTGAATTTCGAGCGTCTGATATTTTTTAACTCTTTATAAGTTCTAGACAGAAGTGCGATGAAGAGCTGGAGGAGGAGAAAACCCTTTTTGTAATACAGTCTGTCTCCTCGAGTTGCAGTTCAGAGCTCACAGCCTCGTTCACCAATTCTTCCTTAGAACCTAACTAATAATTGTTCACAGAAACCCCTACGATTTCTCAGAAATCACAAATATCTTTTGAAATTGTTTTTCTGATGGTACATTTTCAAGTAACCAAGCATTAGGAGAATCATTCCGTACTCCTTGCTGCTGACAGGCTGCTGTCCTTTGCAGATGCACCAGTATTTCCACACTGTAACAGGGTGCTGCACCTTCTTAAAACCCTAAGATCCCTAAGATCCTGTCAAAATGCCATGTACCGTCTAAGGCTTTATTAATACAGTGTTTCATTAAATTAAATTATGTAACTGCAGGAGACATAGCATATTTAGGGCTTAACCTTTAAAATTTATTGTATAGGCATTTTTCTTACTGTATATGAGATTCATATATTTTTACAGTTCATGGATACTCTAGGAATGTAACCCCTGCAAATTTGAGGGGCCCATTGTAATCATAATAATAGTAATAGTAATAATAATTATTATAAAACAGATACAATCTCCATTCTAGAGGCCATTGTGCCAGGCCTCAATCTATGCAAACACCACAGGCCATTAATCTATTGCCACTTCTGGGAGGGTAGGATTCTGGCCGTGTCAGATTTCTCTTGGCACCTAGATAATGTTGCTCAATGTCCTCTTCCCTTTTCTTTCCCTTACCTTCCATTCTCCAGTTGTGAACACCATGAAAAAGGGGACAGCCTGCATTTTGATTAGTGTGGTGGCTTGTGTCTAGATGTCCCACTAATGAATGCCTCATGCAGTCATAGTCAAGCTTTTCAGAGGAGGCAGGGTCTGGAGTGTGTGACCCTGGGATTAAGAATGTGTGATTACCACATCAGTCCACTCATTGGTTTGGCACAGCTCAGGGCGGCATTAAGGGTAGCACAGCCTGTGTGAGCGCTATCCCTCCTAAGGGAGGGTAGTCTGGATAAATGTTAGGGATATAAAAAGGGGCACTGGTCACTTTCTGATTTCTGCCTGCCCTGTTTTGCCATGTGCTGGTTCTCCTCCATGGTGCCCCTCTGCCATGCCACCCTGCCTTGGAGCGAGCCAGCGATGAGCCAAAAGCTTTACAAACTGTAAGGCAAATAAACCTTCCCCCTTTAACTTTGAATGCTCGGTGTTTTTCTCAACAACAAGAAAATTAAGTAAGACACTTAGGTATGATGCTTCCTTTCAGCTTGCAGGAAATGTTTGTCCAGCTCCAGGAGCCGAGGGAAGCTCCCAGTGACCCACTGCCTGCTCCCAGCCACTCTTCTTATGCGCCCCCCAGGAGTAATTCTCCCTCGGAAACATCTAGAGAACTTTTCCTTAGCTGTCTTCTCTGCAGTCTCTCCAAATTGGGCTTTAAAGAGATATTTAACAGGAAAAACAACAACAACAACAAAAGCATCTCTTATTTTACTTCTAAGTGGCCCCTTTACAAACTGGATAATGGATCATATTGGCCAGTTATGGGCCGTTTTGATTTCCAAATTCTCAAAGACCTTGATAATTGCCTCCAGAACACTGAGAAATTGTCAGAGGTTCTCTATGCCCAAGCCTTCTTCAGTCTCTGCAAACAACAGTCTCTGTACTTCCCTCTCCTCTCTTCATATTCCTGTCACAGAAGAAAATCCCTCAAACCCCTCTCACTGAGTTCATCAAACAAAATCCCCTGCTTCTGCTTCTGCTTCTGTAATACTGTGGCCTTATTCCCTCTGGTAAACCAGACTTGGCAGAAGAATCTCCAAATTATCATCTCCCTCCTCTCCCCCAGAAGCTTCCGTAAAGCCCAGTTCCCTCCCTACATCAGCTCCTTCCCTTCCTCTCCAGCTTCCCCCATGTCACTTCCCCCTGAGCCCTACCTCTCCTCCACACCACCTCAGACAGCTCTAATTCTACACATTTACTTCTTGCTCAAGATCTCCCCCAGCTACAGCTCACTCTGTCCTACCCACTGTGAGGTAGTAAGTATTGAAGGGCTGATTCACATTCATCTTTCCCTTTCAGTTAATGATCTGAGAGTACTGAACTCAAAGAGGGGTCCTTCTCAGAAAATCCTAACAAATTCAGGAAAGAATTCCTCCGAGTTGCTCACTTGGGAGGACATTCACCTCATCCTTACATCCAACTTCGGAGATGATGAGAGAGAATGATTCTGCATGCTGCTAAAATTCATGCAGATGAATCAGGGCACCAACACCCTGCTGACCATGGGCTGGCAGCCTGAGTGTTCCTCAGGGCTGAGCCCTGAGTTCCCCACGTGCAGATTCCAACCAGGCGACCTTGGCAGGGCAGAATGTGATCAAATGATCGCTTGCCCCCTAGAAGGGATGGGGAAAATAAAGGAACAGGTCAACTGTGAGCACTGCAGAGAAATTGCACAGGCGGCTTCCAAAAATCTGGTCCTTTTTATGAACCACCTCTCAGAGGCTATGGTTAAATACACAAACAACACCTCTAACTCACCTGAGGGCTTAATTCTTCTTTCATCTCCCGGTCTTACTCAGATATTTGTAGGAAGCTCCAGAAATAACCAAATGGACCCCAAATGCGCCCAAAAGAACCTTTTTAGACCTTGCATTTAAGATTTTCAACAACCAGGATGAGGAACAAAGAATTCAGAAAGAAAAACAGGCCAAAGCCAAGTACCAGATTCTGGCCTCTCTAGTTCTACCTCCTGATGATAAGCCTCCAAAGATGCCACCTCACACCTCCTGCAGCTATCCTAGCCACTGGGCGAGTCTTCCCAAAGCCCAGGGTTCCTGCAAAGCTGTGCCCAGACTGTGACCATCAGGCTCACTGGAAAATGGGTTGGCTCCTGGGAAAGTCAATTCCTCCCTTAAGTTCTCACCTCTTCAGGCAACCAGACACATTCAGGGATGACCTGGCAGCCCTCAAGACTTTGTCTTTGGTGAACAATTAATGTGACGCAGATCCTATGGCCCCCTACATAAGGACATTAGGGGTCCATGGGCAACAAAAGTGGTGGCTGGAAGGCAGGATTCCTTCCTAGCAGACTTGGGGTCAGTCTCTCTGTTTACTGAATGTTTGTGACTTTTGCTCCTCTCCATTTCAGTTGTTGGATTAAAAAGCTCAGAAACACCAGCCCAAACTCTTCATTTACATGGTTCCTTGGGCCAGATTACCTTCATTCACTAATTTTTGGTAATGCCCCATTGCCCCCATTCCCCTCAAAGGAAGAGATCTTCTTCAGTGGCTGGGGGCATCCTTATATATTCTCCCGTTCCCCTCATCATTCCAGTTATACTCCCTACAACTCCAATAACTCACATGGACTGTTCTTCCCCAAGGATTTTGAGACAGTCCCCATTCTCTGGCCAACCACTACAAAAGGATCTCCAATCCCTCAACTTTGCCCTTCAATATTACCATAACCTCTGGCTTTGAAGCTCCTCAAAAATGACTCTATCCCACACAAGCTCACTTCTTAACTTCCTGGAAAAAAGCTCTACCACATTTCATAACACAAATCTCACCGGGTACAGCAAAATGTCACTTACCTTGGGCTTCACCTCAACATTACCACTTGCTAAACACTCTGCTTCCAAAAACAGACTATTGAACGTGTTTCTTCCCCCACCACAAAAATGAGATTTTATTTCCTTCTAAGGGCTTCTCAGCTATTTTAGACACTGGATTCTAAATTTTCACTCACTGTTCAAGCCTTTTACAAGGGCTGCCACAGTGATCCCCAAGAAAGGATGCCAAAGACAGATTTAATTTCTACTTCTTTCTGGGTCCTCAAGCAAGCACTTAAGGCACCCATTTTGGCCCTGCCAAACCCTAATAAATCTTTCTACTTCTAGCTAGCAAAAAGGAACTAGTGTTAAGGGTACTTGTACGACCAGCTGGAGATTACCTCCAACCTGTTGCCTATTTTTCCAAACAATTCCACCTGATAATAAAAAGCTGGCCTCTGCACTTATAGGTCCTAGAATTAGCTGCATGCCTTACCCTCAAGGTTTAAAAGGCTACCATTTACCAGGCCTTACAGGTACATGGCTCACAAAACCCCTCTGACCTTAGTTACCATGTTTGATCCATCTCTCCCCAGCCACATGCAAATTCTGAACATAGGAGCAAAATGAGTCTTACATTCTCAGCACCTCCATATCTCAGTGTGTTAGTTACTTTTCTCTCATTTCTGAGACAAAATACCCGATACTCCAAATTAAGGAAGGAAAGATTTATTTAGCTCACAGTTTTTAGAGGTTTCAGCTCATAATCAGCTGGTTCCAAGGCAGGGTGGCGTGGTAGAGTGACAACAGTTCTGGGAGTGCAAGACAGCAAAAACAATAAGAGCAAAGGTTTGAAGACTGAGTCTTTTTCTCACTTATAATGTGTGTAGGCTACCTGCCCTAGAGTGGCACTCACATCATCTCCATGCCATCCTCTTGCATAAGCTGAGGATGTTTACAAAGTGAGGACCCTGGCCCCCTACTGTCTCACTTCTAAACTTCTCAAATTGACGCAATGTGTCAACCATTACACTCAATTACCTTCTACTGCTCTTCTGTTCTAACCCTAACCCTCTCTTTCCAGTACCTGACAGCCCAGACTTCACACTCGTAACATGAAGACACTGAACTGCTTGGTTTTACCTTATTTGTTCCTATCACATAACCTTAGAACATATTCCAGTGTTCCCTAACTGTTTTGTTGACAGAGTGCTTCAAAAACCGTGCCATCCCAGGCAGGATACACCATCATTGAAGCCTAGCACGATAGTCCTTCTACCTTCTCCAGGAAGCTAAACCAAAGAAAAGCTGCATCCCCTGTCCCTTAGCCTGAAAGAGATAGCTTTCTTTGTTTCTGGTCATCAGGACAGAGGGGAGTCCCTCTCAGGCTTTACAAATAAACCTACTTGGATTGTTGAGTTCAGGTCCCCCCTAGCTTATTCCCCACCTTTCAGCCACAACTGCATTCTGCATCCATGTAAAACCACACCACACAGAGGATGCTGAGGTCTGACGCCAGAGGGCGCAGAAGGCAGGCTTCCTTTGGTCATGGCTGCAGGGGTCTCTTGAGTACTTGGACGGCTGAGTGCCTTGAAACAAATCCTGAGGAACAAATTCCCTATACAGCTGCCAGCCTGGTGCATGGTGTTCTGGTGCTTTCTTCTAAAAACCAAAGCCCTTGGCTTTTACAGTTTTCAGCCTGCAAAAACGGGTTCTTACTTATTCCTCACATACCATCAAGGAATCCTTCCTACTGTCCTCCTGTAATGCACGTGGCATCTTTCAATCCTAATTTCTTTAGCAACCAAGCTCCCTTCTGCTCCAACTATGCAGGGTTCAACTTCACCTGAGCTTCCTTTCTGGCCAAACACAAAACTTGGAAAATCATTCTGTCGGGTTGTTTGCTCTTGATTTTCAGCGTAGAGCAGGCTAAAAGCCTCCCACAGTGTGAATGTTTGGGTACTTTTAAGTTTCCTCCATCAGATAATGAGGTTGTTGCCCTTGGTTTTGGTCGCATGCAAATTCTGAGAGTAGGCGCAAAATATAGATAAATTTTTCCACTAAAGGATATCATACGTGGCCTAAAGTCCAACTACTGATGTTACCGGGTTTTGGGGTGCTGGAGTCTCCTTCTGGTGGTGGTTTCTAGGTTCTTTCTGTCCTGAGAAAAGAATTGGTCAAGAAAAACACAAATGGTAACAAAGTTTTATTAAAGGCAGAAAAGAAAACAGGATCAGCAGAGAGAGTGTGGGCCAAATAAAAGTAGAAAAAGAAGTACACCCTACAGCCTGAGTGCAGGCCACTGTGCAAGAGAGAACACAGTGGCAAAAACTCAATGTGGAATGCCCTTTCCGTATCAGCCACTCCTCAGCCTGATGTCAGGTCATCTGACTGAAACCCTGCCCGACTTCTCAGCCGAAGTTCATATGCAGGGCTTTGGGAGCTGTTTTTTGTATGTGTGTTTCCTGGAATTTTGTATTACACAGGTCAAACCTACTTTGGCAGTCAGTTTTATCACACCCTAATTTCCTGCTTTATTTTCCCCCTGAGAGACACATACCCCCATAAATCTTTATGGGGTGCTGATGGGGTGGAGGTCTCCATCTCCATACAGCTACTCCTTGCTGAAAGGGGATGCAGGTTCTACCTACTGGGCAGTATGTGCTATCTAGCTACTTTGGGATTTTGTGGCTCACCTGGTTGGGTTGAAGAAAGAAATCTCTCAGAAGATAATGAGAAGCATTAGTGACTATTGCATTGTCTGTTCAATGGGAGAAAGAAACTCTACTATTACTTTTGAGGATGTGGAACCCAACTACGAAGAGCAGGCCAGATTTCTATGCTTATTATGTCAGAGAAATATAGCAAAGAGGGAGGTTACATAATTATTCATAGCCTGAGAGCCACAGACTTAGTAAGATTACCCACATGATGACTCTAATTAAAAACAAGAGTCCTGATACAAGGTACCATTTAGGCCACGGTGAATTAGGGTCCTCATTTTGTAAACATCCTCAGCCTATGCAAGAGCAAGGCACAGAGATGGTGTGAGTGCCATCCTAGGATTGGTAGCCTGTGTACAGTAAAAGAGAGAAAAACAGACTTGATCTTCCTCCCTTTGTTCTATAAAACACAGCAGGATATGCTACAACTCTTGAGGTATTCTGTCATCCGATGCAGGTCAAAATCATTCATTGCAAGGGATCTAAAAACACATGTCTAAAGTCTCCTTGGGAAATCAAAATGGTGACAGGGAAACAAGAAGGAAACCTTAACAGTCCCTCAGACCCTAGGTTTACTCCCAGTTCTTGAGGAACCATTCTGGTCATTCTTCAAGTGACACAGTGACAAGCTACATAACTTCTACATGGGAAATGTTCACTAGAATTTTCACATGAGTAAGAAGAGAGCTATTGCTGAGAATCTCTTGAAGACATGAGGCTGCTCTTTAAAAAGAAAGACTCCAGTAGTGCTGTGGGTGCAGATAAAGATCACAGTATACATTCACTCATATTATATTGTAATAGTAAGCTGTTACTTTTTAAAATTTATTGAGTCGAACTTTGCCACTAATCAAAGATACACCTAGTGGTGAAGCTGGTGGACTCTACAGTGTGTGGTTCATGCAGTTTCCTGTGGTATATCTTGGGGTCTATAGGAGAGAGACAGTTAGGACTTCGGTACTTAAAATGGAATCCAGTGTGGAAGGAAGGAGGAGGTCCAATTTGGGTCCACAAAACACTCCTCAAGAGACTCAAGTATTCACCAGACAGATGACTCTGTGTGAGGCTAGGATGATGCTGGCATTTTTTCACAGAAGTCCAACTAAAGGCTTTTTGTTTTTTTCCATACTAGGCCCTACTAAATCTTAGGGAGAGACAGTTAAGCACTTACTAGTTCTACCCAACCCTTCAGAACTCCTGTGAGGTCAGGGTAGAATCCCTCCCCATTGGGACTCCCTCAGCCAGACTGAAGCACTTTCAAAACAGTAGTGCTTGCAATAGTACAATCTTCAATACTCTGTTTACGGCAACAGTCAGAAACTCTTTTCCAAGAAGGAGAAATAAAATGAAACACTTCAGAATGACTTAAAGGAGGATATCACTATTTCTGTGTACTTGAAATCACCTGAGTTAAACTTAACTGGCTGTTCTTTCATTCAGCTTAGGCCATCAGGCTTATGTCTAAATTAACTGAATTTTGCCAGAAGAAACAAGAATCTCACCCCAATCAAAACACAACACAGAGGAAGCACATGTGTTCCTCATAATCAGAGGTTTAGCTTCTACCCACAACAGTGAGTGCAAACACATGACTGACCCACACTGCCAACCAAAATGACTACCAAATACAGTAGAATCATGTGCCCAACTCACAGGAGAAACCAAAAAGGTTGTTGCTAACTATTGCAGAAAGGTGGACTTGGATAACAAAGCCACTTACTGCTGATACCCAGAAATAAGAAGTCACGAAGGGG
>PVJX010047646.1:0-11797 GCA_004027295.1 Dolichotis patagonum
TTGTACAAAATAAAGATGGGACAGCAGTAGACACATTAAAAGAAAAAAAAAGAAATGCGGAAATTAAAATAACCCTGGACTGTGTGTGCAGACTGCTAAGCACCCTATGTCCTGCCAACAAGGACAGATGGCCATGCAGTTCTCAGGCGGACCTGCTGGAGCACCATCTACGGACAAGAGCTCAGGGACACAGCAACAGGAGCAGGTTGTAGGAGATTCTCTCACTGGCTGTATTACAGGATGGCACACAGTAAATGGGAAAGACTGGGTGCAAGACCCCATGATAGAGACCTCAGTCCTAGAACCGGGGACTTTGAACTCCATGATCAGAATGGGAACCACTCCTTATTAGAGTGGTGACTTGGAAAATAGCAATATCAGGTTGCAAGGTCTGCACTCTAGAACGGTCCTCTGGCTTTGCTCTAGTAGCTTGGACGATCATTCTAAAGTGAGAGCCGAAGCCCCAGCCTTGCAGGTGTGTTGCATGAGGTACCAAGGGACCAGCAGGACCAGCTCCACCGGAGGAGTCTCACCTCTTTGCTCCTCCCTGACCTGGGCAGTGGGGTTTGAACTCTGGGAGGCGAGTCTTAAGTGATGAGCTTTCACCTCTCACCCTCTAGGGATCTGCCACTTGTCCTTGCTAATGAAGATGGGGACATACTTCTGGGCTATGCAGGATAGAGACTTCCTGTCCAGATTTCCTTTCTGGGAGTCCTGAAATTAAATTCTGGACTATAGGGATAAAAGGAAAAGTTAGCAGCATCAGCTTCTAGGAGCCCACCTTAAAAAAAAACAAAAGGCTGTGTGTACTCTGTTTCTAACTTGTGCTCCACCCTCGTTGCAAAAGATAAACACCCATTATCTTGGACAATAGGTGGAGGCTATGCTAGGCAAAGTACAAGACATAAAGGGAACACTGATACAGCAGAGCTTTATACAGCCTTGAAGAGACCATCAACCTAGATTTTTACTTGAACTAGACATAAACCTCTACCTCGCTTTGTATTTTCTGTCACTCACATCTAAATAATTCACAGAAGTAAGCTCTGGGCAGCACAGAGTATGCTGGTCAATTTGTGACTCAAGCACAAAATTTAAGCTAACAGCTCTTGCATGAGACATTTCTCTCTGCAGTGAGATGGGATGCATTTGACTATTGTGACCTTTAAATATTTGCATCCTACAAAAAAAATCTCCCTTTGTCTGATCCCATACTCACCCAGCAAGTTAATTATAATTAAAATTTGACTTCCTACAGGGCAGGAAGAGTACAGTTTGACCCAAAGCCAAGAAGGCCTAGGTCCCTCGGGAGTTGTAATGCCCACTGCATATTAATAAATTGATATTCTCATTTTTCAAGTAGGTTGGAAGAATCTATCCCAGTGGACTGACCAAATCAGGTTTCTGAAAAATTATTGGGCTGGGCAAATTTTTCAAGTTTACCCCAATCTATGTAGTCTCTATGGATGGTCACCCATTGTCAGTTCTCTTCCTTGCCATGTCTCCAATCTGGCATTTTGCTTTCTTTTCTAAGCTTCAACAATCATAGTCACAATTGGGTGCAATGGATTGATTATGAAAACGTCGCATAGCCAATTGTGCCACTTCTCATCAGCCAACAACATAAGGTACCCTAAAAGCATGGGGGCAAACATGTACTCCCAGGGGTTGGTAATGGATTTCCGTATATATGTTGCTTTAGGAATTATTTTCAAACTAAAGTTCCAGTGGATCACATCCATACAACTCTGTATAAAAGACTCTTTGGGAGACATACTAACTTTGAGTTTAATTACTAGCTACACCGATTAGCAGCTGTGTTACAGGGTACTGAAGTTTCTCCTAGCCTCAGTTCCCTCACTGGTCAAACAGGAAAGATACTGGTACAATGTCCTCACAGTCTCACCGTGATGAAATGAGTACAGCGTAGCTAAAGCTCTGAGAGCAATACCTGGCATGGAGTAAGTGCTACCATTAGCTGTTCCTCTTTTGAGGATTGAGCTAATCCATGTAAAACACATAGCATTCTGCCAGGAGCAATGTGTGCAATCATTGTATGTGGGCTATCACCATAATGATTAGCCAAAGTCACTCAGTATACCCTCTCCTTGTTCAGCCAGCAGGGGCAAGGATGGTCACAGCAGGGGAATGGACTCTTGCTGCTCTGGGAGCTGTGCTGGCAAACACAACTTCAGCTGTTATTGAACACTCCTCCCTGATAAAACCGGCCTTGAGACTGCCCAGTTCTGATAAGGGACAAGGATTATCTACCAGCAAGGCCTTTTAGAAACTCAAGTGAGGGACATGCCCTCCAATATCCTCTCTGGGCTTCCAGAAACAGCCACAGGGGAAGGGCCAGGAGAGCTGACCTGCTAACCAAATAGCTCTGAACAGGCTGCTGCTCCGGGGGCTCCTGTGGACCCCACAGCCAGGCTTTGTCACTGTGGCTTCTTCCTTCTCTCATCCACGGAGCAGAATGTTACCTCTCCCGGACTGCAGCAGTGATAGCCTTTCTGCTCTTAAAGAGCCCCTGCATAAAGCTATCCCAAAAAGGAAAAATAAAAGTAATTTGCGTTTCCCAAATGGGCTTTATTTATAGTGCAGATTAGAATATAACTTTGGATCCAACTGCATCATTTTAGAGAAAATAAACAGGATTTAGAACAGAGAAGGGGACTTTTCTAGTAGGTTGTGCTAGATCCTGCACTATGAAGAATAATGGGCATTTGTTGATTTTACTATTCAGAAAATTGATTTACGTTTCTCTCTTTTAAAAACATTGGGGTTTTCTGTTTGGTAGGTTGGTTTTTGTTTTGTTTTGTTTTTTAAATTTTGAGACAAGGTTTCACTAAATTGTCCAAACTGGTATGGAATTTTCAACCCTCTTGCCTCAGCCTCTTGAGTTCCTTAGATAACAGTCCTGTGCCACTTTTCTTGGTATGCTAATGCCCCTGCAGGAATTCCTTTCCTTCCTTCCCTCTGTGCTCTCTACCCACCCACCCAAACACATCCATACTCTTTCAGTCTTCACCTTTCCTGTAGAGTAAGTGATAGAAACATAGAACAATTCACACATAATATTTGCTCTGACCAGAGTGATTGGTTCAGGAAAAGGCAGTGACCCAGTCACACACACACACACACACACACACACACCCCACAAAACCAAGAAATGAGATTTTTTGCAAAGTCTCAAAATGTCACATAGCTCTGCTAAAGACCCTAAGAGTTGCTGGGGATTTAGCTCAGTGTCTTAAGCGCCTGTCTGGCAAGCATGAGGTCATAAGTTCGATCCCCAGTACAAAAAAAAAGACCCCAAGAGCTCCTCTATGTGAGAATGAAACCAAGACTGCCTTCCCTTATAGAATAGAGTGCAATTTGTTTTCTTAATCCCACCATCAAACTGGGCATGAAAACAGCAGTAAGTCCTTGAATTTTCATCTACATTTGGCCAATAGTTTTACTTTCTAACTTATTCTGAGTCACTTTTGAACTTGAATATATTTAGAATATACTTAGGATGCCTAGAGTGCACTTGCACCAGATAACTACGCAGTTCACCTTTTCCCTCTCTTCCTACCTTTAGGGATCACCACCTCAGTGAAGCATTTCTTGATTATCAAATTCAAAATCACAGCCCTCACTTCACACATTTTCTATCCTTGCTTTGTCCCCCTCTGTAGTACTTACCAGAACCTAACAGTCAACCTGTCCTGTTTCCTTCCATCATTGCCAGTCTCGGCTTTAGGATGTCAGCTCAGGGACGTCACAGCTCTTTGTTCACGACTGTATTCTCCATCCCTGGGTGCACGGCTGGCACAGGGCACAATAGAAATTGGTTGGATGGTTGAATTAATCTACCATATCTACCTCACTGGCTGCAAATCATTTGTACTTTAAACATTTTCCTAGTCATCAGGATGGAGACTGGAAATAATCCGAAAAGTAAACAAGACAAGTTAGAAAAATCCCAGAACCTGCCAGTTGCTCTCATGTCTTTCTTTCTGATCCTGACTCATCACTAAGAGATTTACCTGCACCTGCAACAACCTGATCTCTTATGGGGACTGGAGTTTGCCTTTTCCTACTTCTGGCCCTTACCTTCAGGAAAAGGAGAATCACACACCTATCTCCAGCAACTTCTTCATCAAAGAAACAATTTTAAAATATACTAAGTGCTGTGTTATTCAATTGAGTAATTTCTATCTCTCAGCACCTACAGGCATCTAGATTCTTCTGTGAGCTGGAAAATGATCTCTTTGGAATGTTCTCACATTCTTCAATGGCAAAGAAGACAAATGCATACCTTTTCCTTTATTAAGACGTGCCCATAACACCTCTGATAGTTAAGAACACAGGGAATTTGCAAGATCTCGTAAGTACCAATCCCTTGGTAACTCTAGGATAGAGAATAACAATGGCTTTTCTAGTTCTTTCCCAACTCACTTTCTTATGACTTCAGATTTGCACAGAGGTCCTAGGAAATTCCCAAAACCCCGGTAACAGTTCAAAACTAATGGTGTGATACCACTTTTTCAACAGTTTTTTAGAATAGACCATCTATTAGTCCAAATGGAAACTTGGCAAAACACCAGGCTGAAGGACAACTCATTTTGGTGTGAGCAGAAATAAGAGCAATAGACCTGCAGCCTTGGTAAAGCTCACACAGTACCTTACCTGTGTGAGAGCAGATTTAAATAAACAAAGACAAGAGGGTTTATGTCCCAAGGTAGGGTACAGTTGACAGGATAAACACAGATTCGTTAATCATTATTTCTTGCTATTTCCTGGTTATCATTATCTGCTAGAACTCATTAACAAGATCATCAAGTTAGGCATGCAAAAGACAGCTAAAGTAGAACGTAAAACAATGATTGTATTGACTCACCAGAACTAGGGCATACATTTCTACCAGTGGGTGTGGATTGTGGCTGAACTCATCACACATTCCAACCCAGTCTCCCCTGGATAGCGTATACGCTTTGAACTGAGTCACTAAAACCCAGATTTTGGTGTCATCCTGAGCATTTTTAATTGAACAAAGATTTCAACTTTTACAATCCTTTGTTATTGACCCTTACAAATAAAGCCTCCTGGTAGTGGTCATCCATTAACACAACCTTGATCAGTTTCCTGTCTTAACTATTCTATAGCAGCTACAACCTACTGAAGGGGTAGCAAGTGTGATGGGATTGGAGCACAGAGAGATGAATTCAAAACAGAGGTGCCAAACAGTGTCTGAGAGGAGATGGGGCAAGGAGCATGATAAGACTTTTATAAACATTGATGAGTTCGTATTTAGTGTGTACCCTGCACTGTATATAGGGGATCTAATGGTAGCCAAAGTGGCCCTGTCGCCTTCATTCATTGTTTAAAGTGGAAAGGACAGTCCTCATCAAATGATCTCAAACTACATGTGTAATTAGGAAGTGTGATATGAAGTTATGATCGTGGTATAGTATCGGAACGAATATGGGGTAGAAAGCGAGAAGTAGGGGAACACGGGAAGTTTTGCTATGAAATGATTTGGAAAGAGATCTGGAAGAGTGAATGGCAAGAATATCAAGGCTCAGACAAGGTGAGGAGGTCGCAGCTAGGGACGATCAAATGTGAGAAAGCTGGGTGGCTGGAAGACAGAGGTCAGCAGCAGAGACTAGGGGCTATGACTGGAAAGGACAGGACACTACTCTGGCTGGAAAATAACCTGGATGACGGGGCACTGATTAAACCAGATAACAACGGGCCTTGCACATTCTAAAAGAATATGCAAAATAGGCTGGAGGGTTTTGATTGTGCTCTCTGGATAACAAGAGATCATTACAGGCACATAGTGACTGACCACAGTCTCTATTTTAAAATAGACTTAGGCAACATGGGAAGTAGGGAGGGCTTCAAAGGAAGAGAAAATAATCGAGAGAAACTAATAGTCAAGTGAAAGGCAGCAAGATCTTGAACTTGCTGACAGAGGACTAAAAAGATTTGGGTCTGAACATTCTGGGGGGTTATACCAATAATGAGGTTTTAGACTAATAAGAATCAGAAGCCTTGTTTCAGAGCCATCTCAGATTTGCAGTCACGGTACCTGGGTCAGACAAACAGCTAATTCTGATGATCCAGTATTCATCAAAAGAAACAATGGTACATAGGTCAGTGAGTCAAAACTACTTACTGGGTGATGACAGTGTGCTAGGTATTGATTTACATATCCAAGATCAAAAAGAAATTAGACCAAATTTCTAACTTCGTAGAATATGATTTGTACCCAAAAAAAAAGGTAGTTTGCAAAAACAGAAAAAAACAAAACAAGCAAAAAATCAGGAAGCCCAAGATCACGTGGTTAATCTGTAAATGAAGCATGAAGAAGTGACATATAAGCAAAACAACATTTCAAAGAATTGCATACTATCGTGTATAAATTCTCATAGTAAAACGAAGTGAAGGTTAAGGCTCCCCTCTTAGGAGACACATTAGAATGCAAATTCAAATCACCATCATCAAAGGGGGAAGTAGACTTTAAGAGCTACTTGTGAAAGTCATCCAAGAATTTAGAGGACACAGTGAAAGACAAGATAAATAATAGATCTTTATTCTTTAGAAAAGAGAAAGAAGACAAGGAAACCCCTCTAGCAAATCTACTTACACAACTTGGCCCTCCACCAACGCACAAAATATATATTGAATTTCAAGAAAAAAATAAACCTTCTTTGCCATTTTTACTTCCAAAGACATGCTAAAATTACATCATAATGGAGCAGTGGGAGTACTAGGGCTCTCAAATCTAATCAGTTTTGAAAATGAAGAGAAAATGGACAAAATACACTAACTAAATTTATCTTCAAAAGTAGACCCCCCAAAAAGGTCATAAAGCACTCAAATAAGAACAAACACTAAGGCCAAAAATAAAACAAAATAGATCAGCTTAAAAGCAAAAACACCAAACATGAAATATATATACATATACCTACATACTCATATCTCTATATAAAATTAAGCCAAGATTTTAAAAAAGAAAAAAATTAAAGTTAGAAGAGTCAAACTAAAGTGCCTCAGTCATGCAGCTTGTCAATGAGTTATTAAAAATTGGGTCTATGTATAACTGAGCTGATGCTAAAGTAAATGTGAGGGAACAGCTATCAAAATGTTAATTTGGGCTGATTAAAAAAAGCATGATCAAAGCATGCTACATCAGGTTATTTTTCTCATCAGATTATTGCTTTGCAATTTATAGCCAAATAAATTCCATGTGGCTTGGAAATTGTACGATGAGAAAAAATAACAAAGTATTGGCAGTTTTTTTTTCTTTTTTTATAATCATGGTGCAGAAATAATCCTTTCTATGCCTAATCCAAAAATCTGCCACCATAATGAGAGTTTAACTTCCTGTACCATCCCAGGTGAGCTATAACATGAACGTATTCCAAATGTTCCAAGGTGGGAATAAGGGGCTAAGAGGGTTTCTTGTGGAGGTGAGGGAAGTGAGCAAGGGACTGATTAATAACAGATGCAAGTGGGACCAAAGGATATTCAAAAGTCTGCAGAAATATATGTGAGATTTGAGTTTTCAAATTATTTTCATTTTTCTTATTTTAAAGATAATAAAACACAACAAAACAAAACAGAATAAAGCCAATCAAAACAAAGCAGAGAAATTGATACAGAACTTTGTAGCAGAATAATAGGAAAACAACAATGACCACCATAGTATATTGCATTATCTTCATAATAGTTGTCCATTCCATCAGGCAGAGCAAAATCAAACCAAACAAAACAGAATAAAACCAATTAAAACAGAACACTGAATAAAGCAAAACAATTCATCAGAACAAAACAAAGCAGTGAGGACGATATTGGATTTTAAAAAACAAGATAGAAGGAAATCCCCTATATTTACTATACTGCATTCTGTCATCCTCCCAACAGATGCTCAGACCTCTGGCCCAAGGCCTGCAAAGCCAAACAAACAGTACAAGCATTCAGTTGCTTTTTGTACCTCAGTTGCTATCAACTCAACCTGTCCTCTGAGCCAGCAGGTTGCTTACAGGGGTGGGAGTTCTTGATTCTCAGCCTGAGCACTGGTAGGCTCACAGGAGGCACTATTTGACTTTTCTCTTCCTAGGCCCCCCATGGCTTGCAAGGCTTGCCAGAAAGCCTGGCTGTTTGGCTTCTTGGTGGGTTCCTCCCAGTCCCAGTTCCAGAACCCTCTCAGGAGGTTCTGACTACTCATACTTTTATCATCACAAATACAAGACGTAATCCCAAGTAAAAATTTAAAACAAAGTACAATATAAAGTAAAAGTTACCATCATCCCTAAATCTACTTACAAAGATAACCATTACTGGTAAAACAATAGCACCATTCCAGGGGTTATTTTGCATTGTGTTTTGCTTTTCAATTTGATCTGCTTTTTAGATGTCCTTACATAATAGATCAGAAACTACAAGTCTGAATTTCTTTTAATGCAAGAACAATTGTCTCTCAAATACTCTTATGCACATTTTTGTAATACTGTCTTTGTTATGCTTTATGTCTAGACTTACCCCAAAACCTCATGCAGTCATAGATGTAGCTTTTTCAGAGGTGGCTGGATCTAGAATGTGTGACACTAGGATTTGATTCATGGTGTGATGCTAGGTTCAGGGGCATTAGGATGAAGCATGTGATTATCGTCTGCCCTAATAGCCTGTATAAAATACAAGGGACAAAAGAACTGTAGTTGCTTTGCTACCTTCTCCCTGCCATGAACTGTTTTTCCTTTGCAATGACTGTCTGCCCAACCATTCTGCTTTGGAGCCAGCCGATTACAAACTGAAACGTCTGCAAACTGTGAGCCAGCATTTCCTCCCTTAACTTTGAGTGTTAAGGATTTTGTCTCAGCAATGAGAAGTAACTAAGACAATCAAATTCAGCAGAGCTGATCTATCAAGTTTCATTGATTTAAATAGTGTCTGCTCATGTCTGGCTCCTCTTCAATAAGAGATGGAAGAAAGGGATTCAGATATTCATCAGTAAAGTAGAGATCACTACTATACTGATACTTCAAGAGCCATTTTTGAACATTTGTTTCCTCTTTGCTATGTGTTCCCCTTAGGAAACAGAGAAGCACAAAGAGAAAAATCGTCACCAGTAATTTACCATGAGAATCAACCTGTCAGCTTTTTTCAGGACAAGGTCTCATTCTGCATACATCCCAGGCCACCTTGAAACTCACAATCCTCTTGCCTCAGCTTCCCAAGTGCTGGGATTATAAGGCCATGTGTCACCAAGCCCAGCTCTTGCTGTTAGCTGTCGACAAAGAATGATTCTATGTTTAAGAGACCCAGAAAAGCAATCATCTTGGGAAATCCAGCGTTCAAAAAGAAATGTCCAGCACCAGAAGATGAAGCTGAGCAGGTAGGAAGTGACAGGCCACAGCCCAGTAGACCCTGATAAACAGGATGAGGAGGAACCCACAAAGGCTCAGGGACTTAGTTCAAAACCCTCTCTGTCGGAATTCGTAGAGACAAAGAGCTTGGGGCAGAATCTCAGGCCCTAACTGTAGGACAGCAGATTGGTTTTGGCAGGCTCTGGTAAGCTTGCCACCTTAGCCTGCACACCCAGCACTGTGGACTGGCAGAGAGAGTCTGGGAAATGCGTAGGTCCCGGTCTGAAACTTTATCATCAGCCCCCATCCTCCACCCAGAAACTCAGGCTGAACCTGCACCCTTGGTGCAGTTCAAACCGGAAGTATTTGTGTGAAGCCAACATGGGAGTTGACAGTGAACTGAGGCCAAGTGCAGAAGGGACTCTTTAAAAAGAACTTCAAACAAAAGAACTTCTGTTTTAAGCTAGAAAGAAAGCAAAGCGTCTTGACCGGCAGCCCTAATACCTGTTTTTCAGATAAAGGTGATGAAAAGACTAAGATTGTCAAAGCTTCTGTCTAGCTGAACTCACCCTCAGACTTTAGAAATGGTCCACGGGGATGCATTCAGCGCTGCAAAAAGCTTCAAGTGGTAAAGAGCCTGCAGGCCAGCCAGGTGTGGAAGCTGCTGCCCAACACTGCTGGGCACGGGCAAAAAAGCCCCAGAGCATCCCTAAATGACTGGATGTGGTCACGTTCCCACAGGGCCTTACTCATGGACAATTATCAAGTGTCACAAAATATTCTTCTTTTGATTTTTTTACCCTGTCATTCAGTAATATAAACATGCTCTGCAGCTTGTTGGGCTGATTAGAGCCCAGGGGCTGGTCTGTGGTGTGCTGACCCCTAATGTAAGAGCAGAGTTCCTGAGTCAAGTTCACATTCTAATGACACACAGAAGGCTAAGCCAGGGAAAGAAGAGGCATTCTAAATGGACAGGATTTCATCTTAGATTGAGGTGGAAAGGGGCCTAGATGGTGCAGGCACTCTTAGGGTCCAGCAATTCACCCAAGGTGTATCTCCACAGAGCTGACCAGCAGTAGCAACGGGGTGAGGAGGGAGATGAAGCCTCCTTCTCCAATTATGCATGCTCTACTTTCCCCATGAATCAGACCAGTGAAAAGATTAGCAGAGTCAGATTTAATTCAGAAGATCCCCACCCCTGTCTGCATAAAGATGAGGCCCTACTTTGTACACAAATAAAAAGCAACAGTTCTCAGGTCACCTCCACATCAGTCATTGGAGGAAGTCTTTGTTTACCTGTATACACCGTAGGCAGGAAACTCCTATGCAAATTCCAGGAGCCAGCTCAAAATAAGCCGGAGCTTGGCCTTGACGGATTTATTTCTCATTTGCTGCAGGCACAGACCACATCTATTGAGGAGAGAAAATAATACCAGCCCTTCTGCAGCCGCTTGCCCAGGAGTCCCGGGCCTGCCTGGCAACAAGCCTCGTTGCCCCTTCCTTCTCCAGCGTGGGCCTGACATTACCTAGCCACTGAATAGTCTGATGCAAAGGGTTCAATGCAGGGTTTGCACTTTCCCAGCCATTAGCCAGCTGCCAACGCATTTCATTATCTTAGGAGTGTTTTGTACATCAAAGAGAGCCCCAAACAGTGTGATCAAGTGGAAGTAACAGTGCCTGGTCAACATTATAACTTGCAGCACTTTTTTTTTCCATGGATATAATGCCATCTGGCATCCAGGAACAGCAAGGCCAGCAATGGAAAAACCCCATCGCCCTGTTTTGCTTATTGGTATAACAGTTAATCCTAATAAAGGGCAAGGCCACATAGCAACTGCCCTGTCACTATCTTGTGTATCTATTGTCTTATACAGGCCAAGCTGCCCTGAGCCAGCAAAACCAAAGGTTACCCATGGGATGGCCAGGAGAAAAGTAGCAAAGGGAGGTGGGAAAAAGAACCTCTTATCTGTCTTTTTGTTTATTTAACTGTTTAAAATGCCACACACACACACACACACACACACACACACACACAATTAGAGGCTTATTCTTCCCGAGCAACAGGACATTCTGAGCAAACTAAAATAATTGGTTTTAAAGTCACCTAACTAGATAGACCCCTTTATAACATTATTTCTTCATGTCTTCTTTGATATAATGTTATTTTAGATTATTTTCAAAAATCTTCCTCCTACCCCCCTGAATTTTATATACGACTAATCTTTTTCTAAACCAGACTTCTCAAATGATTTCTGGCAAGAAAGTTTTGAGCCTCTCACTGTTCTATTACAATTAAGGAGGAAGACAAATTCTAAAGTGATGGCAAATAAAAAACTCATTTGTAGTGT
The DNA here is from genome assembly GCA_004027295.1 of Dolichotis patagonum. Taxonomy (NCBI): domain Eukaryota; kingdom Metazoa; phylum Chordata; class Mammalia; order Rodentia; family Caviidae; genus Dolichotis; species Dolichotis patagonum. The sequence goes on from PVJX010047646.1 coordinate 11,711, forward strand.
GCTCCAAATCCTGCTTTCTGGATAGCTGATTTTCAACTGACAAGTTAGGAAATAAAATACCATATCTCACTGTTTTCATGTTGACAC
>PVJX010047647.1:0-11790 GCA_004027295.1 Dolichotis patagonum
TTTACTATTCTGAGTCTCTTCAGTTCTATATGAGTTTTAGGATTATATTCTTTAGTTTTGTGGGGAATGCTGTTGATATTTTGATTTGGATTACATTAAATTTGTATATCAGTTTAGGAAGTATACCATTTTGATAATATTGCTTCTACCTTTCCAGAAATGGGAGCTATCTTTCCATTTTTTTGATTTCCTTTTTGATCTTACTTTTGCAGAGTACTGCAGTTTTTATTGTACAAGTCTTTGAATTCCTTGGTTTAGGTAAATTCCTAATTGCAAGTTTTCTTGAACCTGCTGTGAATAATTTAATTTTCCTATTTTTTCTTTGTGAATTTGTTGTTCAATTGGAATGCTATTGATTTTAGCATTTGTTTTTTAACCTGTTATATTACTGAATTGATTTATAATTCCATGAGTATTTTGCTGGAAATTATGAGGTGTTCTAAATAGAGAATCATGTTCCCTGCAAATAATGATAATTTATTTCTTCTTTCTCTATACATGTTCCTTTTATTTCTTTCTCTTGCTTGATTACCCTTACTAGTGTTTTCAGTGCTATGTTGAACAGCAGTGGTGAAAATGGACATCCTTGTCTTTTTCTTGATTCTAGTAGGAAAGCTTTCTGGGTTTTCCCCATTTAATATTATGTCATCAATAGGTTCCTCAAAAATGGCTTTTTTAGTATTGAGAGGGATAGAGAATCTCTATTTTCTTCTGGGATTTATCATAAATGAATGTTGGATTTTGTCAGACTTTTTCCACATGTATTGAAATGATCATGTGGTTTTGTCTATGCTTCTGTTTACTTGATCTATTACATATATTGATTTGAGTATGATGAACTATTTGTGCATTCCTGGGATGAAGCATACTTGGTAATGAACTTTGATCTTTTTGATTACTCATTGGGTTCTGATTGCCCATATCTTGTTCAGAAATTTTGCATGTATGTTCATTAGAGAGACTATCATGTAGTTCTTATTTTTAATTGTGTTCTTGTCTGGGTTTGGAATCAGGGTAAATCTAGTTTCTAGTAATGACCTCAGGAACATTTCTTCCCTTTAAATTTCATTAAGGAATTTGAGAAGCACTGATTTTATGTCCTCCCAGAGGTTCTTGTCAAATTTATTGGTCATGTCATTGTGTCTTGGGCATTTCTCATTTCTAGATTTTTTTTGTTACTGCTCCAATTTCACTATTATTGCATTCCAGGTTTTTATATCTCCTTGGTTCAGCTTTGATTATTCATATGTGTCTAGGAATATGTACATTTCTTCTAGATTTTCTAATTTATTGGAGTACAATCTAACAATTTTATGGGTCTCAGCGATATCTGCTTTAATCTTTCCTTTTGCATGGATTTGGATTTTTTGTTTTGTTTTGATGAGATTGACTAAAAGTTTGTCTATTTTGTTTATTCTTTCAGAGAACTAGCTCTTGGATTCATTGATTTTTTAAAAAGTCTTAGTTTCATTAATTTCTGTTCTTGTCTTTATAATTTCCTTCTTTGTACTATCTTTGGATCTGGATTGTTCTTGTCTTTTTTGGAGTCTTTGATGTACATTATTGCTTTATTTATTTGAACTTGATGTTTTTCTGACATTTATAGTTATAAACTTTCCTCTTAGGACTGATTTAATAGTGTCCCACAAGTTTTTGTGCATTGTATTGGCTTTATTTTTTTGATTTTAGGATCTATCTAATATTGCTTCTTTGACCTATTGATTAATCAAGAATGTCGTGTTTAATTTCCATATGTTTGGATAATTTTTGTGACACTTTTGCCATTGATTTCTAGTTTTGTTACACTATAATGTGATAATGGGCATTATACAAGTTTGATTTTTTGTATTTACTTAATGTTTCATTTTAAATTTTTTTAATTTAAAAAAGAGAAATATCAGAAAAGAAGAACAAAAAGCAAAAGTCATAAACAACAACAGCAAGCTCAAAACAATAACAATCTGTTTCATTCAAAACAGAATGAAAGAAATTTAAAAATGGTTGATACATTGCATATGTTTCTCTTTTTTTCAAAGAGAAAAGAAAATTAAAGAAAATAGAAAAACAGAAAAGAAGGGAAGAATAATACCAAATTAAAAATCTTACCATCATAGAATTGCTAATTGATACATTACTCATTGTCATCTTAAAAAATAGTTGCCAGTGTCACAAAATCAAAGCATAGTGGCTAGACACTCAAACACTGACAGTGCAAATCCTTCTGTTCAATGCCAACAGAACTTCAGTAATATGGTCATATATCTTACACACTATACTTACCGTTATACTCTTTAGAGCACTTTCCTTCACTTTAACTTTCACAATATCTATTATATTTTTTAGATTCCATTATTCTGTAAGGTTTTATTATTTTTTACACTAGAGAGACAATATGATATTTACTCATGTGAGTATTGTTTATTTCACTAATGAGGATATTTTCAAGTTGCCTCCATTTACCTATTTTATAGGGCCTCAAGATCATCCTTTTTATAGCTGAGTAGTATTCCATTGAATAAAAATACCACATCTTTCTCATTCACTCTGCAGTTGATAGGTATTTTGGTTGTTTCCAAGACTTAGCTATCACAAATTGTGCTGATATGAACATGTGTGCACATATATAACTGTGACATGACCTCTTTAGTTTTTCTGGGAAAATACCCAGGAGGGGAATAGCTGTATTGAATGGAATTTACAATCCTAGTTTTTTGAGGAATCTCTATACTGATTTCCACCGTGGTTGGACCAGTCTGTACTCCCACTAACAGTGGAGAAGTGTTCCTTTTTCCCTGCATCCTTGCCAACATTTGATATCAGTTGTTTTCTTGATGGCAGCCATTGTTTCTGGGGTGAGATGAAATCTCAAGGCTGTTTCAATTTGCATTTCTTGAATGACCAGTGATGGCGAACATTTCTTCATGTATTTATTTGCCATTTGTATATCTTCATCTGAAAAATGTGTGTTCATCTCCAATGCCCATTTTTGGAGAGGGTCTTTGAATTTTGGGGGGTTGATGTTTTTTAGTTCTTTATATGATCTGGATGTAAGTCCTTTGTCTGAGGGATTGTTGGCTAAGATTATTTCCCATTTTGTGGGTTTTCTTTTCACTCTGTTGGTGATTTCTTTTGAAGTACAGAAACTTTTCAATAATATGAGATCCCACTTGTTGATTCTTTGAAGTGTTTCCCATGCAGTTTGTGTTTTATTCATGAATTCTCTGCCTACTGTTATGTCTCGAAGATTTCTCCCTACGTTGTCTTCCAGTAGATTTAGTGTTTCTGTTTTAATATTTAGATCTTTTATCCATTTACATTTTAGTTTAGTGTATGGTGACAGGTATGCGTGTATTTCCAGTCTTCAGCATGTGGAGAGCCAATTTTTCCAACAACATTTTTTAAAGAGGCTATCCTTCCAGTGAACATGTTTAACCCCTTTGTCAAATATCAGGTGGCTGAGTGTCTTTGTAGTAGTGTTTGCATCTTCTATCCTGTTCCACTGTTCCTCAGGTCTATTTCTTTGACAATGTCATTCTGATTTTATTATTGTGGCTTTGTATTATAGTTTCAAGTCAGGAATTGTGATGCCTCCTGTCTTGCCTTTGTTGCCCAGAATTAACTTTGCTATTCTAGGTTTCTTCTGTTTCCAGATGAATTTTAGGAATATTTTTCTAGATCTGTAAGGTATGTTGATGGTATTTTGATTGGTATTGCATTGAATCTGTATAACAGTTTTGGCAGTATGGCCATTTTCACAATGTTGGTTCTTCCTAACCAGGAGCAAGAAATATCTTTCCATTTTCTAATATACTCTTTAATTTCCTTTTTTAGAGTGGTATAATTTTCAGCATATAGATCTTTTACATTCTTGGTTAGGTTAATTCCTAAGCATGTGATTTTTTTAGATGCTATTTTGAAAGGTGATGTTTCCATAATTTCTCTCTTGGTGAGTTTTTTGTTTGTGTACAGGAATGCTATTGATTTTTGAGCATTGACTTTGTAGCCAGATACACTGCTGCATTTGTTTATTAGCTCTAGTAGTATTTCAATGGGGATTTAGCTCAGTGGCCTAAGTGTGTGCCTGGTGAGCACACAGTCATGAATTTGATCCCCAGTACCAAAAACAAAACAAAACAAAACAAAACAAAACAAAACAAAACAAGAAACCCCACAAAATGCAATAGTTTCTTTCTCACCAAGTCACACATATTTTGTTGCCTCCTTAGTGCAGCAGTGCATCAGTCTCATGTTTCTTTATTGGTCAATGTGTGGTCTATTTTGGAATAAGTTCCATGTCCTGCTGAGAAGAGCGTGTATTTTGTTGTTGTTGGGTGAAACACACTGTAGATATTTAGTCTCCTTGATCAAAGCTTTTTTCACCTCTGCTATTGCTTTGTTCATTTATTGTCTTTTTTTGACAGTGAGGTATTTATGCAGCCCAGAGTAATTGTGTATGTGTTTATGTATGTGTTTATATGTGACCATGCCAAATTTTGTTTGTTTTGTGAAGTTGTTTGTACTGGTGTTCAGTGCATATGTTTATAGCTTTTCTCTTTCCGCTGAATTGTTTCCTTAACCAGTGTATACTGACCTTTGTTTCTTCTGATCAGTTTCCGCTTGAAGTCCACTTTGTATGAAAGTAGAATAGCTAGCCCTGCTTGTTTTCAGGCTCTCGTTTTATGAAATATTCTATTTCATTCTTTGATTTTTAGTCTGTAATTTCTTTTTGATTTAATGCGTTTCTTTAATGCAGTATAACACTGGATTTTTTTCTTGGTCCATTTTACCCATTCATGTCTTTTAATTGGGGAATTGAGACCATTGCCATTCAGATTTATTACTGAAAATTATTGACTTCCTTCTACCATTGCATTGTTTTCCTGTTACAGATTCCATTTTCTGCCTTCTGCCTAACTGCTCTCCCACCCGGTGTATTTATTCTTTAAATATTTGGCACTGCCATCTTCACTATCCCTTTCTACCATATTCTTGAAAAAAAATTTGGAGGCTTGGTTTGGTTGTTTATAGTCCATGAGCTTGACATAAATTTTTCAAGGCTTTAAACATGTCACTTCAAGGTCCCATGGCCTCTAAGATTTGTGTCAAGAAGGTGGTAATTCTGATGAATTTGTCTGTATAAGTTCTTTATTTACTCTAACAGGTTGCATGGTTTTTTTTTTTTACTTTGAGGGCTTTGGAGCATGATGTGTAGTGAATTTCGTTTTTGATTGTGGTTACTTGGGATTCTATATGCCTCCTAGATCTGTATATTAAATTACATTTCTATATTTGATAATTTTTGGTTGTTATTTCTGTAAATTGTTTTTCAAATGACATTTGTGCCATTTTTCTGATTTTTCATTTATTTAAGTCAATATTAGATTTGTCTTCTTTACATCATCTAGCAACTATTAGATACATTTTTCATGGTCTCTTATTGATTTTAATGTATCTTTCAGTATTTCATGACTATCTAACATCAGTGTTATCCTGCAGTTCTGCTGCCTATACATTCAACAGAATTTTTAATCTCCTGGATTTCTCTGGTTACCTATTCATGGATTGTAACTCTTTGCTAAATTGTTTATTCATGTTTTGTATCATTTTTATTTAGCTCAGCCAGTTTTTATTCATTTCTTATGTAAGCTCACTGTGTATTTTTTAAGAGAAGAAAAAACACAGAAAAGAAAAACAAGTAAAAGAGACAAACAACAATGACAAGCCCAAAATAATAAGAGTACAGGTTTACAAAATAAGATGATAAGAATTTGACAACAGTTGTAATATTGTGTATTGTTATTTTCAGAAGGTTCTCTTAGATTACCAGTTATAGACATGTAAATTTGATCTAATTATATGAGTATTAACTGTTTTTTTTCCCAAAAACTAATACAATTAGTAGTACAGTCATTTTACCTATCATATGTATATATATATATATATATATATATATATATATATATACACATACACAAACTTATGTCTTTTTTCTTTTCCCTTTCTTCCTTCCTCCTTTCCCCATCCCAGTTACTTTGCCTCTTTGAAAAGTTACTTACCCTTAAACAGTATTTATTGTAGATCTTGGATCATATATACTCATACAGATTCTTACACTAGGGAAAAAATATAGTATTTACTCATATGAGTTTGATTTATTTCACTTATGAGTATGGTCTCAAGTCACTTCCATTTACTTATAAAAGTCTCAACACAATCTTTCCTCATAGCTGAGTAGTACTCAACTATACAAAAATACCACATCTTTTTACCCATTCCTCGATTGATGGGCACTTGAAATATTTCCAAGATTTGACTGTTATTACAAATTGTGCTGTATAAACATGGGTGCACATATATCACTGATATACAATGTTTTCAATTCTTCTGGGAAAATGCCCAGAAGCAAGGTAACTAGTCTAATGGAATCTCTAATCCTAGCTTTTTGAGAAATCTCTACACTAACTTCCACAGTGGTTGCACAGGCTATGCTCCCACCAACATTGGAGAAGTGTTCCTCTTTCCCCACATCCACTCCAGCATTTGTTGTTGGTTGAGTTCTTGATCTTGGCCATTGTTTCTGGAATGAGATGTAATTTCAGCATTGTTTTAATTTGCATTTATTGAATGACCATTGATGTTGAACATTTTTTCGTATATTTATTTTCCATTTGTATTTCTTCACCTGAGAAGTGTGTATTAATCTCAAATACCCATTTTTTGATTTGGTCCTTGAGTATTGGAGGTCTGATTTTTAAAAATTCTTTATATGTTCTATATAGAAGTCCTCTGTCTGAAGGACAGTTGGCCAAGATATTTTCCCAATTCATGGGTTTTCTTTTCACACTGTTTGATATTTCCTTTGATGTGCAAATTTTTTAATATGATAAGATCCCAGCTGTAGATTTTGGGAAGTATTTCTTGTGCAGTTTGATTTTTGGTCATGAACTCTCTGCTTAACCTGATGTCTTCAAGATTTCTACCTACCTTGTCTTCCAGAAGATTTAGTGTTTCTATTTTAATATTTAGAAATTTGATTCATTTTGACTTTAGTTTAGTGCATGGTGATAGTCATGGGTCTAGATTTAGTTTTCAGTGTTTGGAAAGCCAATTTTTCCAGCACCACTTATTAAAGAGGCTATCTTTCTTCCAGTGTACATGTTTTATGCCTTTGTCAAAGATGAGGTGGCTGAGAGTATGTGTAATTGTGGCTGTATCTTCTAATCTATTCCACTGATCTTCAGATCTGTTTTTATTCCAGTACCATGTTGATTTTATCACAGTAGTTTTGTAATATAATTTGAAGTCAGGGGTTGTGATGCCTCCTGCCTTATTTTTGTTGCCCAAAGTTGCCTTTGCTATTTTAGGTTTCTTCTGGTATCAGATGAATTGTAGGAATGATTTCGTTGGATCTGTGAGGTATGCAAATGGTATTTTGATTGAAATTGCATTACATCTATATAACAATTTTGATAGAATGGCCATTTTAACAATGTTTGTTCTTCCTACCCATGAACAAAGAATGTCTTTTCATTTTCTGAAATCCTCGTCAATTTCCTTTTTCAGAGTTATGTAATGTTCAATGTATAGATCTTTTATTTCCTTTGGTAGATTGATTTCTAAGTATTTCACTTTTTGGGTGCTACAGTGAAAAATGTTGTTTCTCTTATTTCTCTCTAAGTGAGTTTGTTGTTTGTGTACAAGAATGCTATTGATTTTTGATTATTGATCTTGTATCTAGCTACATTAATGAATTTGGTTATTACATCTAGATATCTTTCAATGGAGTTCTGGGGATCTTCCATGTAGAGTATCATATAATCTGCAAATAATGACAATTTAACTTATTCCCTTCCTATCCTTATTCCTTTTATTTCTCTCTCTTGTCTAATTGCTCTGGATAATTTTTCCATGACTATATTGAATATGCGTAGTGATAATGAATATCCTTGTCTTGTGTTGATTTTATGTGGAAAGTTTTCCATTTTTGTCCATTAAGTAAGATGTTGACTGTTGCTTAATCATATATGGCTTTTATCAGATTGGGGTAAATATCATTTATTGCCATTTTCTGCAGGGTTTTTATCATGAGTGAGTGTTTGATTTTGTCAAAAACTTTTTCTGCATCTATTCAGATGATCACGTATTTCTTGTCTGTGGCTTTGTTGATATTGTGTATTATGTTTGTTGATTTGCATATTCTGAACCACCCCTGCATTGCTGGGATGAATCCCAGTTGATCATGATGTATAATCTTCTTGATGACTTGCTGAATTTACTTAATCATGTTCTGTGGGCTACTGTATGATCTATTTTATCTTGTGACCCATGTGTAGCTGAGAAGAATGTGTATTCTGATGTTATTGGGTGGACCACTAGGTACATATTTACTAGGTCCATTTGTTCACAAATTAGATTCAGTTATGTTATTTCTTTGCTGATTTTTTGTTTGGCATATCTGTCTCTTTATGCTAATGGGGTGTTAAGGCCTTCTATTATAACTGTATTATTATTGCATATTTGACTTTTAATGTCCATTAAGATTTGTCTTACATATTTGGGTGCTCTCATATTTGGTGCATATATATTTATGCTTGTAATCTTTTCCTCTTAAAAATTTCCCCTAACAAGTATGTAGTGACCTTCTTTATCTCTTTTGATCATTCTTGGTTTGAAGTTCACATTGTCTGCAAACACATTAGCTACCCCTGATTTTTTCTGAGTTCCTGTTGCATGGAGTATTGTTTTTCTATCCGTTGACTTTTACTCTATGAATTTCCTTTTGAGTTAAATGTGTTTCTTGTACACAACATATTGTTGGATTTTGTTTCTTAATCCAGTCTTCCCGTGTATATGTTTTTATTGGTGTGTTGAGACCATTTTCATACTGAGTATTTTGTTTATTAGGCACATTATCTGTTTAGTTGTATCTCCTTTGAACTTGCCAGGCACCCTATTGATCTGTTTTTGTTTTTCCTTCTCAATTGTTTTGTCTATTTTAGCTGTGTGACATTTTATTTCCTCCTTGTCAATGTTTCACGGATTACCTTGGCAGAATTGTTAGATTTTGCAGGTATATTTTTTACCTTGTCTTCTCATGTTGCTTTTGGGATTTGTTCATGTGTGTGTGTGTGTGTGTGTGTGTGTGTGTGTTTGTGTGTGTGTGTGTGTTTGTGTGTGTGCTGTATACTGAGGTTTGCAGGTTGGTTTTATTTGAAAGGCTTTGTTGCTAGTATGGAGATGTCTTCAGTCAGTGTCTGTTTTCAGTGATGCAATCTGGGTGTGTCTAATTGTAGCCCTTTCCCCCTCTTCTAGATTTAATTACCTCCATTTATTTGGAAGGATGCAGTGTAATTGGTCCAGTAATCAGTTTTCTAGAAATGGATTGTAATTTTGATGACACAAAGACAAACCAGATATTAGCATACATAAAACAGCTACTAGCAACAACTATGTCCCCATGGCAACAGCAACAAAATCATCAACAAAATTAAGGGAAAGACAAACAGAATTTTGACATACTATAAGAAATGGTAGAAGTTACCATTGTACTTTTTTAACCATAGAAAGGATATCTGTGGTATGTAAAAAAAAAGATGTATGGCACTGCTTTCAAGAAATTCTTCAAATATAACTGTATCCACCAGCAAGAGTTGTGAAAGCTGTGAATTATGAGTAACAGTTAATTGAAAATTAGGACACAGGAGCATACTTCTATTTACTATTATAGATTAAAAACAAACCCATGAGTTTTTGATGTCAAAATGAGGGTAAGATTTGCTTGTTTATCTCCTAGAATTCACAGAATTTCCTATGAAAATATTAATTTTCACTTTCATTCTAGAAAAATAAAAAAGTAATCTATTATTTGTGTGAATTACTAATTTTCTTACAAAATGAGAGTTTAATTTAACTATAATTTAATGGTGTTTTATATAATCTCAATAAAACTTTGGTAAGTAATTTTAGTCGGAAAATGAAGTAGATTTTATTTTTTAAAATTTTTTAAAATTTAATTTTAAAGGGAATGAAATGAATTGAAACAGTGATAAAACAGTAGGAAATCTATAGTAGTAGTTATGTTGCACATTGCTGTCCTGTAAATAGTTGCTGGGCTTTAGGCTTGCAATGTAAATCAAATAATACAGTTCCTGCAAAATCAGCTATTTCTCACTTTGGGGGAGGGTCATATTTCCAGCTCATAGGAGGTGGGGGGGGCTTAGCTTCCTTCCTTGTTCTCCCTGATCTGAACTGCAACTGAAGTAGATTTTAAAAGACAAAATACTATTATTTTAATGGTATTTAAGTTGCTATTAGTTATTTTTCTTTCTTTTGCTGGTGAACCTATCAGTATCTTTAGAATGTTTGTGGTGGACAGTGCAGAGTTGGTTCTGTTTGTTGTCAAAGCTAATAGTATATGCTTATTTGTACTATCTATACCATTGATATTTAATATCATCTTCTATATAATTGAGTTTACCCTCTAGTTTTTTCCCTTTGCTCTTCCATTTGCTTCTTTACTTCCTTTCTACTCTTACTTTCTTATGAATTACAACTGGTGTTTTTTTATAGATGAGGATGTTTACAATATTTATTTTTAGTCAAGCTTATTAAGATTGGTTTATATACAGTCAGATACACGATAGGAAGTGTAGAGCATGAGGTTTTTTGTTTTGTTTTTCAGTGGTGCTGGAATTGAGCACTCCCTAACTGAGCCATGTTCCTAGCCCTGGAGTTTTAGTTTTCATAAAAGTATGCATCCATTTAACTACCAACTTAAGATATAAACCACTTCCTCACTGTAAAAGGCTTGTTTGTGCCCCTTTGCATCCAGTGCTCATTTTCTTCCCTGCAGTCAACCACCAGTCTTATTTCTACTACTACACAGTAGTATTTACCTGTTTTTTTTCTTCAAAGTAGTTGTTTATTTCAACATGTGTTATATAGTTGGTTCTCATAAACTGTTTATAAGCTCTACACATGCGTGAGTCTCTACATGAATATCATTTCTGTATTAGCAGGAAAAACAAAACAAAGCAAGATAAAACAATTCCTAGAAAAGCATGAGGCAGAAAAGTCACATAAAACAGCAATACAAGGTGATCTACAAGTTACCATGGTGTCTCAGCAGTATATAACAGAATTAGTAAAAACAAAGCATTAGAGACATTATAAGACTTCAAAAGCAAGTAATAATCAAACCAGAGTGGGTATCTTAGTGAATCTTGTCATCTTCAGTGTAGTTGCCTATACTCTTAGACTTGATGCTATCCATCATAACAGATTTAAATAAAATCACTCAATACAAAGTAGCAATCTAACAAACCAGATTCAAATAAGATCAGCCATAATAAGACAGTACAAGTTATAAAGGGCTTCAGATTAAGTTGATAGGAAAATTAGGGGTGATTACCGTAATATGTCCTCTTATTTTTGGGATAGCTGACCATGTCCTCAAGTCTAGTGTAAGTAGACAAACTGGAACAGCATACAATCCATCCAAGCAGAGTGGTGAGAATAATATACATTTTAAATCTTGTTATCCCATTAACAGTATCCTCTGCTTCCTTTTTTTAGACAATTCCTCCCCTTTCACTCCCATGGGGTATACTGCTTGTTTTGGGTCCCACTGCCTCCCTATATAGAGCAGCTCAATGGACCCTATCTCCTGATCTACTCTGCCTGTGTTTCTCTCTGTTAGTATTTCGAGGCCCTCTATACTAGAGATTATAGCCAATCTTCTCTGCCTCATTTCTGCTATTCTATTTTTCTGCCATTGATAGTCTATTTTTC
>PVJX010047648.1:0-11769 GCA_004027295.1 Dolichotis patagonum
GTCCTCCATCCCCAAAACTGGGGACTTTGTCCTGCTGATTATGGAGAAGACAAGTAACACCCAAAAAGGATCAAGATCACAATATGGTGTCTAGAAAGACCACTCTGGCTCAGTGTAGAAAACAAATTAAGTAACACTGGGGAAGCTGCACTAAGTTTAGGAGGCGAAAAGGCACAACTCTTAGTCAAGGCGGTGGTTGTGAGAATAAAGGCAGCTATTCAGAAGGTAGAATCAGAAAAAACAAGCCGCCCAAGAAGTTCCCAAATTTTTGTTTGACACAAGTAAAGAAAGGCACAGCTACCATGGGAGGGGCAGGCATATGGGAAAAGATAACAAGCTGAGGGGAGGGGGAACCTTTCAAAGTTCAGTCCACGGAAAGGGTTTCTGAGAACAAGGGGCTTGCCTGCAAGTCCTTTGCCACGTTTACATTTGGGTAACTGGGCTTTTGCCAGCTCCACCAAGGCATTTCCTGGGTGGGGCTTCCAGCGCGGCCAGATGGGTGTCGCGACAGTGGCTTTTTCTTTCTTTCCCTTCTGTTCACTTACCACGACTTTTAGATGAGTTTGCAGATGTGACACAGGAAACCCTAAGATTAATGCAGTTTTCAAGCAGGAAGCCAAGAGTGGGGAAAGCAGCCCTGGCACATGGCCAGCCATGGTTAGAGCATTTCTGCAGAACTCCAAAGCTGTGGAAGACTCCAAGCCTTTGCTGTGAGAGCTCATTCAGCCAAAGTATAACTCCCAGTTTTTTCTGGTGTTACCGTGAATTTGAGAGAAATGAAACCATTCTGGGTTTTTCATATTTCATATCTTAGATGAACCTAGGATTTATAAAGTGTTTTTACAGTCATGAGGATTTTTTCCAAGATAGGGATATTCTCCTTATGAAACAAGATTCATAAATGTAAATGGCTTTATTAAAAACCCATAGATAGAAAGTTCCAAAACTATTCACCCAGATTTGATAATATTCCATATTGGCAAAACAATAGTGAAATGGAATAGTGAAATGGAAGACTTATATATTTATGGTAAGCATGTGAATTGTTCCTGTTTGGTCAATATTTATTAAATATGGTTTGGTAACCCTTTAATCTCACAGTTTAACTTCTGGTTCTCTTTTTTTGTTTTGCTTTTTGAGACAGAGTAGGCCAGGCTGGCCTTAAAAGTTTCAATCCTCCTGCCTCAGCCCAACTTTGAGTCTCTGTCTTAAGCTGAGCTCACTCTGGAAAACAGAAATTAAAAGCTTGCAGGCAGGGAGCCAACTTGCAGCTCAAAGCTGGGGAGAATGAAAGGCAATTACATTACCAAGCTAGCCACCATGTTGTGTAACAAGAGTGTGATTCTGTTGCAATAAACAAAAAGCCAGACATTTATTCACAGGATCTCCCCTTACATTGGTCAAAGGTCAATACACAGAATGTTAACTTCTTTTTTTGTACCAGGGATCAAACTCACAACCCCACTCTTGCCAAGCAGGCACTTATGCTGCTGAGCTAAATCCCCAGCCCCTTGTTAACTCTTTCATACTTCCAGGTTTCTCAAGTGAATTCCAAGAGATACTCCCAAAATGCATAGATGATTATTAAAAATAAAAAGATTGGGGACATACTGGGAGGTAGAGATATCACTGGAGCATAGATCTCCAAAGTCATGCATAATTTCAGCATCTGGTATCTAGGGCTCTATAGAAATGGAATTATGGAGAACAGGTTCCAGACCCTTTGAAGATGGGGAGAGGAGCCTGGCAAAAGATAAAAAAGGTGTTTTAGTTTTCTGCCTCGGAAGACTCCATACTCTATAGTACAAGATTCACAAAATACCTGATATCCTGCTAGGCAGTATGCCCAATGGCCAGAGGACAGCAGAGACCATATTCAGTTTCAAGGCCAAAGATGGCAACTTAAATAATTACCAAAAAATCAGCACTTTTCCAGTTCAGTGGGCATGGGATTCACCTGAAGCTTGCTATAAACTACTGGGTCCCACCCCCAAAATTTCAATTGGAATGTGGAGAGCTACATTTATAAGCCCGCATTTGCCTGCATTCAGGTAATTCTTATGTAGGCACTCCTGAACCACACCTGAGAAACACTGCCCTCAAACTAATCCTGAGCCCTATGAGAGGAGAATGTGTCTCATTTATCCCTGACTACCTCTCCAATATATATCACATTATAGGGACCAGATAACTGCCCACTAGTTTATTCAAAACCTGTCCTCCAAAGAGCATCTATTTCACAGAGTTAAGGTAAAATCTGTGGTCTGCGCGTTCAGAGTTCTAGAAATTCATTTTTACCGGGGCAGATATATCCAGGAAAGGATTCAGAATCAGAAACTCAGTAGAAGCTAACTGGTAAACCACAAAGTAAAGAGCTTAGTCACATTTAGTAATTACAAATCAATTGGCTAGTAATATATTTTCTTCTAACGAAGTCCACTATGAGTTACTACTAGGCTGTTGTTTGGTAAACAAGAAGTCTGCGTAAATGCAACTTGAAGAATTTTAGGCTTAAACTGTTACCATGCAACACAATTTATGAATATATACATATAGAGATAAATATGGAAGCACTGAACAACCTAAAAAGCATTATATAAATATAAGGTATTATTAACATTATAATATTAGAAAATATACTGGAGGCATTACACCCAGCGTACATAACCTCTGGAGTCAGAAACAGGGTTCTAACTCTATTCATTAAGCCTTACACAAGGCTTATTGCATTTCCCTGAGCCTGTTTCCTGCCCAGTAAAATAGAATTAATATTGCCTGCCCTTGTCTTGCGAGAATTAAATGAAACTATATAAAGTCTTGACACAGTATTCTGCATTTAATTCGTTCTCAATAGTTTATTAATAGTTTTCAGGGCCGTTCTGCTGACAAGCTCTAACATCAGACAGACAGTAAATAATACAATGTGAGCACAGTGAGAAAAACACAGACACGGTGGTTGGCAACATCGGTCCCAGTCTCTGCAACGCATTTTAGATGGTCATCTTACTTATCTAAGCCTTAGTTTTCACAGCGTAGACAGTGCCTGCTAACACTGCTCATTTGTTGATTTTTTTTTTTCATTCATTGCTACTTATTAAATGTCCACAACACAGAGCTAATTTTATCTACTCAAAACCTGGAAATGCAGGAGCTTACTGTCTTAAAAGTTTGAAAGGAGATAACGGAAGCGAAGTTTATTACGGATCTCTGGCAAGACTGACAGAAAAAAGCGCTAGTATAACTCCTCTCACTCATCTCCTCTCGGAAGCTATCCCTTTGTGACCTTTCTGCTGTCTCCTGAATGTCTCACTCGAAGGTGGAGACAGGCGAAGGCCATAAAACAAAACAGTAACCTTCCTTTATGGACGAAGAAAAGCAGAACAATGAACCTGTCTGAATTTGACCTGCAGGACTGGACTTAACGACATAATAAAAGTCTGCAAAGGAAGCTAAAACTCACAGAAATGGTAAAAAGCGCCCAAGAGGAGGAAGCGCCTCCGATTGCGCATGCGCAATCGGATTTTCAACCGACGTAAAACCCTATTGGGTCAGAAATCTGACGTACTCTACGTACAAACGTAAGGAGGGCGGTGGAGAAAAAAACCCACGCGTACTCTGTGTCACGTGAACAACGGGAGGGTGGTTAGCTCCTCCCTCCCCAAAATGGCGTCTTTGCTGCAATCGGAGCGAGTTCTTTATCTAGTCCAGGGAGAAAAGAAGGTTCGGGCCCCACTCTCGCAGCTCTACTTCTGCCGCTACTGTAGCGAGTTGCGGTCACTGGAATGTGTGTCTCACGAGGTAACGTAGTCGTCTGGGGGAGGCTTTTGGGGGGGTTTCATCCTAGTCACTGCTAATGGGAGGAAGTTCAGTAGGTAGAGGGCGGGCAGTTTTTCCTAGTTTACTGATTGGCTATTCCTGTTGTCACTCAGCTCTACTTGCGATTTAATTCGCTTACAACCTGTCATTTGGAAAGGAAGTCCGGGTGGGGTTGAACGAGTCTTGTTTCTGGAGTCCCTCTGCTTGGACAAATTTGACTCAGACCCTGGCTATTTCTTGGTGGACTGGGGAAAAGGCTAGGAATGCTTAGTTAAGGCCACTTGGATGAGCTAACCCGTCGCTCCAGGATGGATAGGAGAGGAGCAGGCATTCCTGTTCATGGCCTTCCCACCTTGGAAAGTTCGGCCGGTTTGGCTAGAAACCGGGCCCATCATCAAACTGCTTGCCCTGATTCCTGTCTCAGGCCAAGAGCTGCAGCAGGGAAGAGATATGGGTGGGGCGAGTTGAGTGAAAAACCATCTAAAATGTTGTCTGTGGTGGAAACTCAAAAGAGTTATATTTACGATGCTTCTGAGGATACCAGAATGCCATTCTTCACAGACACAAGTGGTAGTTGGAATAGGATCACAGCCAGAAAAAAATAACAGTGCCCAAACTTCCACAGCATTCGACGTAACGTGTTTGTTCAGTAAGCTTTTGGGATTAAAAGATGAGTAAAACATAAATCTTGCTAATGGGTAACTCAGGTAAAGAAAAACTTGTTAGCAACATTTATTCATACATGTGCTTTACATAATCTTCAGGCCAGTGCAAGTGGATGCTTTAAAAAAAATTAGAAAACAGATACCATGTTTGCTGTAGGCTACATAGACAGTAATTTAAGAGTGGGTGGTAAGATCAGGACTTAAACTTAGCCTGACTTAGAGAATTGTACACAAGATCCCTGGGCTGTTAAAATGCATGTTAAAAGTCCTATAGTATAGACCATTTTATACATTAATGATTATTTTATTGAAGAGACTCTTCATAAAATTAAGACTAGACAAGGAAAGCAGTTAATACAAGAAAATCAGTGCCATATTTTTGTATGTCATTTATATGATTTTTCTTACTCTCTATTGTCAGCTTGTGTATATTGCATTGTCAGGACCTTCTCACTTAGATGTTTCCCTGTTCCAGCCCCACCCCAGCACTCACTAGATCAGATTTCCTGTGGTGGGCACTAGGAAACTCAGTCTTCGTGATCTGTAAGTGTCTCTTCAGCTAGGCAGTGGTGGCAAACCTATAGTACATGCCCCACAGCAAGCTATCTGTTATTATTTATACCTCTACAAGGTTCGTCTCATCACTAAGCATACTTGAGATGCAGAAGCCATGAGAGTTTGGAAAGGGTGAGGCAGTCCACAAAGCTCTAATGGAGAATCTGAGTCTGAAGCTGCACGTGAAGGGACAAGCAGAATTTGAAAAGGGGTCAAGAAGGATTGAATTGTATTTTGCCTTTAGTATGTGTCAATGTGAGTTTAGTTAGCAATACTATGTTTTATATTACATAGCAACTTTATTGATGTTTATAAATTGGTCCTGTTTGTAGTAGATGTTGATAAAATGGTTTCTATAATAGTGTTTATGTTCAAATGAATGACATTCCCTCTCTTAGCGTGCTATAATTGTTAAATAAGATCTACCTGCATTGAAGAAACTAATTATACAGACTTTTAAAAATACAATAAATTTAATTTTTAAACTGTGATGTGAGACTCTCCTGTAGTTTAATGTGGCATTTAAAAATCTCTTAACTGGTTGGTTATAGTTGACTTTGTAAATACTAATTTTTGCTTAATTTACTAAATGATAGAAAACTTACTTTTAAAAACCTCATTTAACAATTAAATGGATGGCCCAGTTTTCCAGTGACTAATGCAAAACTAGAAAGGATATTTGATCACAGCAATACAGTTGGATTAAACTAATCTGTTTATTAGGTTATCATAACATACTTCATTTAAAAACTTTCAATTATTGTTATAGACAGCTTTTTTCACACCTAACACAAATCATAATGAAAGGGAACAGAAAATATCAGAAAGGAAAAAATATATAAGAGTTTTAGAAAACCCAGAGAGTTAAAAGAAAAAAAGAAAGGTTAAAAAGAAGCTAAGCATGGGGGTGCACACCTGTAATCCCAGCACTTGGGAGGCTGAGACAGGAGGATCACCATGAGTTTGAGGCCAGCTGGGCTACATGGTAAGTTAAAGACCTGCCTGAACTACATACCAAGACCCTTTCTCAAAAAAAAGAGAAAAAGAGACAGGTGAGTAAAGAAACCTGAGCAGTCCAGGTTTTTTCATCAGATCAGTGACTTCTTACCTGCTGAAGTATAACATTTTAAAGTTCATTATTTGATTTTTATATAAACTAAGTTTAGTTTTTCTTTGTCTGATTTTTTTTTTTATTTACCCCTAGGTGGACTCCCATTATTGTCCCAGTTGCTTAGAAAATATGCCATCAGCTGAAGCC
Source organism: Dolichotis patagonum (assembly GCA_004027295.1). Lineage (NCBI taxonomy): Eukaryota > Metazoa > Chordata > Mammalia > Rodentia > Caviidae > Dolichotis > Dolichotis patagonum. The sequence goes on from PVJX010047648.1 coordinate 6,295, forward strand.
AAACTAAAAAAGAATAGGTAAGAACAGAACCATTTATTCTCTTTTATTCAGCTATTTTTAAAATATCTAGTAACAGCCATGGGTTTCACTCAGCAGCACAAGCGCCTGCCTGGTTTTGAGTTTGATCCCTGGTACCAAAAAGAAAGAAAAATCTAGAAAATTAATTTTCTTTTTTAAACAGTTTTTCCCCCATTTTTTAGTATCACCATGGCCTATGATGAAATGACCTTTGATTTTTAAAATGTTCTATTTTAGAAGAGTTTTATACTTAATTATTTTTGAAGATAGTGTAGAGAGTTCTCACACCCAGTCTCGTCTTGTGTCTCTTCTTAGATTTTGCTTGGCTGTGATTATTAGAATATCTTTGATTTTCACAATTTTGAAAGTTTGGACCAACTGGGGTCTGTGTGATGTTTTCCTCATGATATTGGAGATATATATTGAGGAGAAGGACCACAGAAGAAAAGTAGAGTGCCATCTCTCATCACATTGCATCAAGGATAAATACTATCAGTATGATTTATCACTGGAAGTTAACCTGGACTAGAGTGAGCTAGCATTTGTCTTGTTTCTCTACTCTAATGTTAGTCCTCCTCCCCACCACTGTAGTGTATTATCTAAAAAGAAAATCATCATCACAGCCCATACTTAAAAGGTAGAGAGTTAGGCTTCCCTCCCATTAAAGGCTGTCTGCATATGCATAACTATTTAGGCTTTCCTTGCATGCAAGATCCATTTCTTCTTTGTTTTTTATTTAATTATATACTTTAAAAGACTGTGGACTCATGAATATTTATACTTTGATTATGATTCCATAGAGAGATAAATTTTTCCCCTGAGTATGTTCCAGCTGTGGCCATGGAGAGTTCTTTCAGTTTGCTTGTGTATCCCTTCTACATACCCCTCTCATTGGGCTAGAGAGTATTCTCCTGTTCCATAGTTTTAGTGCCTTCCTACCAGTAGTTCAACGTATTCCAAGCTCAGCTTGTGTATTTTTCTGCCCCAGAATTAACTGTTTCTGAAAGGACTCTTGGTTCCTTTTATTGGAGATTCTGCTAGTTGTGCCCAACACTACTGGATGCCATTTGGTCTTACCTTGATGTGAGAGTCCTTTTGCTACCAGTCACATTCCTATACTTCTTGGGTGTGAACCACTGTTTTCCTTCCTGCCTCAGGAAACAGCCTATGATAATGAGATTCTGTTCTGTATGCTTTCCACATGTTAATTTTAACATTTAACCCTCAAAGTATATCTGTGAGGTAGATACTATTATCCTTCCTTGGGAAAATATCCAGATAGCAAAATAGCACAGATAACAGAAGTAATACAAGACATGAAATCTTGATAATCTTAGGTGGTAGGAGAGTTAAAAAGCAAGAGGACCCAAAGATCCTTAAAGAGAAATGTTGGCTGACAGTAGGAAGCATGGTGTCTAAGATGACATCTGAAAGCCGTGTCAGTGTGCTGCTGCTTCTGAACTATTGCAGTCTGGTAGCATTGTGTGGTATCTGTTTCAGATTTCTGGCACAACAGGTATGCAGTTACTTACCAAATCTAGTTTCACAGCTTCTTTCATTGATTTTGTTTTTCATTGTAAAATCAATTTGTCCTCTAAAGGACTAAGCTGTGACATTTATCTTTTTCTTAGAAACATTCTTGACCTCTGTAAAGCATAAAGAGTTTAGGATAGTAAACACCACCTGATAACAATGACTTCTTTGCAGTAGGATTGGATCACTCTCATTCTTCATGAAATATGATGATAATTCTATATTTTTTAAAAAATAATAAAGATATAATAGACTCAAAATGTTGATATTGACACGCCCCCACCCTGAGGAATATTTTATTTTTTTCTTGAGAGACACTTGCTTATATTTGTTCTCTTAAATCTTTGACTTCTAGAACAATACTCTACCTGCATTAAAGAAAATAATTATATGGACTATAATTATACAATAGCAGTACTTGCCTGATAGGTATTGTTGAATGAGTGAATGGCTATTTGTGATGTCGTAGATGCGCCAATTGCTTTGACTGTCCTGGCTGCATGCACACCCTCTCCACTCGGGCAACAAGCATCTCCACACAGCTTCCAGATGACCCCGCCAAAACCACCATGAAGAAAGCCTACTACTTGGCCTGTGGATTTTGTCGCTGGACGTCTAGAGATGTGGGCATGGCAGACAAATCTGTAGGTAAGTGAGGTGGACTTGACATGAGATGTGCAACTGTCAGCGGTGCGATTGTTCGTAGACAATTATTTCTGTAGCCACTTCGGGCAACAGGAGCTAAATGTGTTGTTGATTTCTATTTGCCCGTATTCTATACATCATGGACCATGATGTTTCTTCTGAGACAATCTAATATTACTTAGTTTTCTTAGAGTTGGTGAATTAGCTTTTACAAATCTGATAATTTCATAGAATCAGACTATTTTTTATTTATTTTTTTGTTGTCATTTTTGTTTGGTTTGTTTTGGATTGGTTTTGTTTTGTTTTGTTTTGTTTTGTTTTGTTTTGTTTTTTGGTACCAGGGATTGAACTCAAGACCTCACACTTGCCAGGCAGGCGCTTATGCCACTGAGCTAAACCACCGGCCCTGAATCAGACTATTTTTTAAAAATGAATATTCCTAATGCTGAAACACACCATGGACAAAATTAAAAGTTACAAACTAAAAAAAAATAAATATTAATAACCAAAACTGAGGAACCCTTATAAATCAATCAGTAAGGGAAAAAACTCAGGAAAACAGGGCAGGAGAATGAGCAGCAACTCTCATAACAGAATAAAAATGCAAGTATGCAAGAAGTTATGTTCAGACTCAATAATAATCATGATAAGGCATATTAAAGCTTCATATCTTTGGAAAAATTTCTTAAATCTGGTTATTTTTAAGTCTGGCTAACTATAACTGAAGAAAGCAGTTTGGCATATATTAAAATTTTAAATTGCTTTTATCCTTTTGCCCAGAAGTTCCATGTCCAGCTATATCCTAGAGTATCCTAGAGCATCCAAACGTGCAAATAGCAAATATACGTGTGTGTGTGTGTGTGTGTGTGTGTGTGTGTGTGTATACATGTACACAGACTCCACTAAAAGAATGTGTATATGGGGCCGGGGATTTAGCTCAGTAGCATAAGCACCTTGTTGGCAAGCACAAGGTAAAACCAGGAATATGTATACACAAGTCAGGAAAAGAAAAACTTGTATAAATATTTTAATACTAAATTTATTGAGACAGGAAATAAATGTTGGAAATAAATACAAATGAAATTTCTTTTAATTTTAACTTTTAAAATTACAGATCCTTAATTCTGTGATATATGCATTTGGTTACAGTACCTGAGCTCTTGATTGTTTTTCTTACTTCGTACATTGAGTTGGTAAAATAAAATACGTGCTTTAAAAAAAGTAAACAGCTATATCTTAGATCTTTAAAAATGCTTGCTGATGGGTCAGTATGCACCTAAAATTTCATTTAATTTTTTCTGGGTGTGCTGAGGATCAAACTCAGGGCCCTGGAAACAATAGGCAAACACTGTCACTGAGCTACAACTGCAGTCCTTGTAATTTATATTAGAAAAATTGCATAGCATCTTTTTAGATTACCACTAAACATTTGGGTTTGCTTTCTTTTGTCTTGTTTCATATTATATTTTAACATCAATGTGGCAGGTAATTTAGAATTTGTCAAAGAGTTTTAAGTTTAATGTCAAAAACAACCTCAAAGTGGCATGGTACATGACTCAGGAAAAATGTTTTTATTTATTTATCTACTAAAAGAAACAAAGCCCTACAACCAGATAAATGTCTCAGTTTGGTACTTTGTAAGTAAATGTTTTAACGCCTTTTGGACAATTTATGATTTTCAGAACTTAAAAAACTTGTGATGGCTTCTGGAAAACTATCTTCTTTGGCGCATTTTTCTTTTTCCCTCACTGCCAAGATATCTTGACAAAAATAATTCACTTCACTTCCTCCATGATGAATCTTTTTTTTTTAACTTTATTTTAAAGAGAATAAAACAAAAGAGGGCAGTACAAAGCAGATCAGAACAGGACAACATAGGCAACACAGTACTTTACATTAAGACAACCGGACATTAACAGTAGCTATCACAGTATCTCTTTCTCTGCTATAGTTGAGCATAGTTTCAGATACAATAATATCAAACATAACAGAATAGTATAAAGCCATTCAAAGAGTGAAACAGTTGCAGGGCATTCTGAACCAAATAACAGAAAATGATGAATGGGTATTATAATATCTCATTTTCGATAGAAAAATTTTGTTTAAACTATCACACATATTCAAATCCCACTAAGACACAATGTGATAGATAGAACCTATGGTAGTAGAAAAATAGAAGCATGGTAGGACTTCTAAGAAGGACGGTATTAAATCAGCAATAGCTGTCATAATGTTTTCTTCAAAACAGCTGTTCATATCATCACGCATGATATAGTCAAACAAAACAGAATAAAACCATTTCAACTGATGATTGAAAACATTGGAAGGCTTCAAAGCTATGAGATGGGGACTCATGATTACCATAAAATCTTATATACTCTTATCAACTCTCATACTAGGGAGACTATACGGTATTTACACATGTGAGTTTGGTTTATTTCGCTTAAGAGAATGGTCTCAAGTCGTGTCCATTTATTTATAAATATCTCAATGTGATCATTCTTTATAGCTGAGTAGTACTCCATTGTATAAAAATGCCACAACTCTTTTATCCATTCCTCAGTTGATGGGCACTTAGGTTGTTTCTAGGATCTGGCTATTACAAATTGTGCTGCTATAAACATGGCTACACATCTATCACTGTGGTATGATGTTTTCAGTTCTTCTGGGAATATGCTGAGAAGTGGAATAGCTGGGTCAAATGGGACTTCCAGACCCAGCTTTTTGAGGAATCTCCAGACTGACCTCCACAGTGGTTGCACCACTCTACACTCCCACCAACAGTGCAGAAGAGTTCCTTTTTCCCCACAGGCTCTCCAACACTTGTTGGTAGTGTATTCTATCTTGGCCATTCTTTCTGGAGTGAGATGGAATCTCAGTGTGGTTTTAATTTGCATTTTTCTCATGACTAATGATGATGAACGTTTGTTCATGTATTTATTTGCCATTCGTATTTCTTCATCTGAGAACTGTGTATTCATTTCAGATGCCCATTTTTGGATTGGGTCTTTGAAATTCGAGGGTCTGATTTTTTTTAATTCTTTTTAAGTTCTAGACAGAAGTCCTTTGTCTGAGGGACTGTCCATGAGGATTTTTTCCCAATTTGTGGGTTTTCTTGTCACTCTGCTGGAAACCTCTTTTGACATGCAGAAACTCTTTAATAAGATGTGGTCCCAGTTATTGATTCTGGGAAGTACTTCCCGTGTACTTTGGCTTGTTCATGAATTCTCTTCCTACCCCTATATCTTTGAGGTTTTTACCTACTTTGTCTTCCAGCAG
>PVJX010047649.1:0-11806 GCA_004027295.1 Dolichotis patagonum
AGAGAAAAGAAAAGACAGTTGAAGAGGTAATAGTAAGAGGAGGGAGAAGGAAGAAGAGTGAGGAGGAAGAGGGAAGAGGGCAAGACAGAGAAGGAAAAGAGAAGCGATGGAAGAAGCTCCAAGAGAACCACAGTTAAAGGGTGGCTGGTGAGAACACAGGTAGTACCTGACAAGTAATTTCACCCTCCCTTACATCTTAAAATTTCTCGAAAATAAACAAGAACAAAAAGGGGGAGGGGAGGGGAGGGGGAGGGCAGGATTCCTGTAAAAGGACAAACAGGAACCATGAATATTTTGGTGCGTAGTAACCAACACAGTTGAAGGTCAAAAAACAAAAACAAGCTGGGCGTGGTGGTTGCACCACTGTAATCCCAACACTGGGAGGCTGAGACAGAAAGCATCACTGCCAGTTAATTCAAGGCCAGCGCTGGCTACAGAGTGATTCAACAGTGAGATGCTGTCTCAAAAAAAAAACTAGAGATCTTTAAGAAGGTAATAACCATCCTTTCAGCAAAAAGGGCCAGGAACAAACAGAAGCCACAAGGCACAGTAACTGCCTTCCTGGAAGAGGAAAGCAAATGTTTGGATAAGTCCAGGTTACAACAGTTCATGACAAAGCAACCTAATTTTACTTCAGTTTATATTTCTTAAGCACTCGCTCCACTTCTGGAAAAATGTTCTTTCAAGTAGAACATACATGACAATGTGAGTGCTACTTTCTGGCTAAGCATATGTCACAGAAAAAGGACACAGACATGTTACATGCCTTAGGAAGCACAACCCAGTGAGATACAAGGGTAAACTTTACTTGTGTCAGCCTGCTGACGGCCCAGAGCCTAGGAGAGCTCGGTCACTTCTACCTGGCTAACTTCAGAGCTTATACATAGCCAAAGTAATTGGAGAACAAAGGAAAATCAAAGAAATGACATGATTTCCAACACGCTGAAGACAAAAAGGAAAATGAAATGTATGAACACATATATTTACATGTTTTACACTTACATTTTTAAAAAGAAAACTCAAAATTAAAAGTATTTGATTTCATATTTATTGTCTTAATTATTTCATATTTATCACCTTAGTGGGGGGAGGGGGGTTGGCAGTGCACACCTGTAGTCCCAGCACTTGGGAGGCTGAAACAGGAGGATCACCATGTTTTCAAGACTGGCCTGGGCTACATAGTGAGCTGAAGACCAGCCTGCACTAAAAAAAGAAAAAAGGTCTGGGGAGGACTCCCCTCAAATCCTGCCCCTGCTGGAAGGAAAACCACTTGCATATTGTTCCCACTCCCCTCCCCTCCCTTCCTCTGGGGTGGGGGGTTTGGGGGTGGAGAGTAAGGCCACTTTCACAAAACCCAGCACTCCACTTCCTCCGGAAGTGGCAGGAACCGCAGCAGCTGCCCCCAGACACTGCATGGTCTCCTACACTCAGAAAGGCACTAGGTCTGGGAAGAGGATGGCGTAACCACAACCAGCAATCCTCACCAGGCCTGAGTGACACAGACTGAGCTCCAAGCAGGAGGTTCTGCTCTGGTTTGTGGTCTTGATCTGCAGCCCAGGTGGAAGAAGACAGACCCTGCAATGACGCAGCGCTACAGTTTTACTTCCCTGCCTCCCTCTTCCCCACCAGACCACTCTGCGACCCAAAACACACAGTGGCAGAATGCTGCTGCGTCACTCTGGAACCAAATCTGCATCAAACAATATTCACATTAAGCAACTCTGGTCAATCCTGATGACCCATGTTTTCTTTTTCTCGCTCAAGTCAAAAATAGAGCTGTGCTGACTTGCTGTGAGACGAAGGTTGTGGAACAGTGGAATATATACTTGCTGAATACACACCACTTCCAAAAATACCTGGTTTATGCTTTTCTGAAGAAAATGGAATGTATATTTAAAGGGCCAGACAGCCCAAAGGTTAGCACTTCAAAACAACATATACGAAAAAGCTGGGTGTGGGGCCTGGGATTTAGCTCAGTGGCTTAAGCGCCTGCCTGGCAAGCATGAGGTCGTGAGTTCGATCCCCGGTACCAAAAAAAAAAAAAAAAAAAAAGCTGGGTGTGGTGGCACACACCTGTAATCCCAGCACTAGGCAAGGCAGAGGAAGGATTCCACAAGTCTGAGGCCACTGCCCTGGTCTGCACAATGGGTTCCAGGCCACCCTGCACTACAAATCGATACCCTGTCTCAAAAAACCAAAACGAAATAAAACAGTAACAAAAAGCCAAAACAAGCTCACACCAGGGAGTACATTATTTACTAAACACCAAACCACTCAATTTCCCCATGGGAAGGAACAGAACATCCAGGTCTGCCTAAGCCTCCTCCGGTGCTGCACAACCGTGTCCTGCCCTAAGCTCCCCTGACGCAGCAGTGAGCCTGGCTTTCCCACAGCTCTGTGCTTCCTTCATCTCCAGAAACGCCCGAGGAAACCAGCTCGCAGCCAGGCCTGACCACTGCAGACAAGGCTGGTAGAGCACCCGCACAGACCTCAGAGCAGGGTATGCCCACCCCGACTGGGCCACAGCCTAATGAAAGAAAACCCTCAGCTAGAGATCTTGACAGGACAGCTGCTTCTCCCACAGAGTAACTTCTTAAAATCTAAAGAGAAAACTCAGCTCCTTCCTCAGTTATCCCCAAAGAAAATGGGCCAGGACCCTATTTGCTGTTATCAGGATGACATGTCACTGAACTTAGGATACACAGGACGACAATGCTGGAAACCAAAGAAATGAAGAATATGTATACAAAAATATTTAGTTGTTACTTATAACACAGTGAAAATACTGGTAATTATGCTTAGAATTATTAATAGGAAGATTTTTAAGGTATGTAAGTGATTATGTAACAATTATATAATTTCATTTCCTTCTGGAGATCTCACTATGTTATTATACAGGTTGGCCTCAAACTTGAAACCCTTCTGCCTCAGCTTCTCAAATTCTGGGATTACAAACATGCTATAGATCCATCATGCCTGGCTTATTCTGTTTTGAGACAGGGTCTTACTATTTTACCCTCACTAACCTCAAACTCAAGATCCTCCTACCTCAGCTTCCCAACTGCTGGGATCACGTGTGCACCACCACACCCAGCTGTTCTTGCATTTACATTCTGAAGTCTAACTTCCAAATAAAATTTTTCTCTGAGTTTATCATATAAATGCAGATTTTAGCCGGGCATGGTGGCGCACTCTTGTAATGGCCAGCACTCGGGAGACTGAGGTAGGCTAATTGTTTTAAGTTCAAGACTAGCCTGGGCTGCAAAGTGAGCCCAAGGTCAGCCTGAAGAGCATAACAGGTTTTTGTTGTTGTTGTTGTTGTTGTTGTTAAAAAGACCAAAAACAAAAACAAAAAAATTTTGTAGATTTTTATCTTCAAAATCTATCTACATAAAAGGAAGCATTTTATTTAAATTTCCTGCAAATTCAGGGATCACCCAAATCACCAATCTTGGCCATTCTGTCAGAAGTGCTTTTGTTCAAGGTCTATTTCCCATTGGATACACTGCATTATTTTAACTAAGTCTCTTGTGCTGGTGGTTTACTAATTTGTCAGTGAATTTATAGAAATACTGAAAAGGTCTGGCCTAAGGCTGTATCCATTAATAAACTTCAGGAAAACTAATTATAGACTCTAGTTAAAGTAGGTTATTCAAATGATTTCACAATGAAAAAACAAAAAAAATTTTCTAAATTTCTTCACTGTTAGAAATAAACTGAAGGAGGGTTATTTGGGTTTTTGTTTGTTTCTGCGGTAGTAAGAATTGAATGCAGGGCCTCCAGCATGCCAGCAAAGCATCCTACCACTGAGCTGCAGCATTCCCAGCCCCTTTCATTTGCTTGTTTGTTTGTTTGTTTGTTTTAAGGCAGGGTCTCACCTACAACTGCCCAGGCTGGCCTCAAACTTCGACTCTTTCTTAGCCTCCCAAGTAGCTGGTATTAGATATGTGCCACCATGTCCAGTTATTAAAAAAAAAAAAAAAATAGAGCATATTTCATAAATTCTAATCTCTCAAACCAAGAAATTACTCATCCATGTAAATACTAGTAACGAAAGATTCCTGGTTTAGGAGTAAATACATCCCTGCTTCCAGAAGCATGCCTTTGGCATTTTATAAATACCATGCTTTTTTTAGTAGCATTGCTACAATTCTGTTTTAAAGCAAATTTCCTAAGTTAGAAGTGATGCTTTGACTGTAGAAGGAAAAGCTTCAAAGTAATTTTCTTTTGTCTCCTAAATGAGTCTTTGAAATTTCTGCAAATAGCTGGGGATTTAGCTCAGTGGCTTAGGTGCCTGCCTGGCAAGTGCGAGGTCGTGAGTTCGATCCCCGGTACCAAAACAAAAAAAAAATTTTCTGCAAATAAATTCCAAGTCCTGCACAGCAGCCTTTGTCCCGGCGATGCTCCAAACTATCGGCAACATGTGCTGTTTCTTATCTGCTTTGCTAATTTTTAAAATTTTAAATACTAAATAAAAAATATCTGTGCCCAGCATGGTGGCACACACCTGTTATCCCTACTCATCAGAAGCCTGAGGCAGGAGGAGCACAAGTCCAAGCTCTGCAAGGACAATTTAATGACACTTTCTTAAAAAATAAAAAGGGCTAGGGATATAACTCAGTGGTAGAGCACTTTTGGGTTCAATCTCCAATATGAAAGAGAGAAACACAGAGACATAAAGAGGAAGAGAAAAAAACCAGACAGGAAGGGAAGAAAAATGAGCTGGGGTAAGCAGCTTAGCCCTAGAACACTTCCGCAAGGCCCCGGTTCAAACCCCAACACCAGGGGAAGACAACTGCAAGCATTTTTGAGATTTCCAGCATAGTAGCTGAAGAAGGTGCCTCAAACTTCTCTGGGAACTTGAAAGCTCAGGGGACCTTATTGCCTGGCTACTTGATTGCTTCCCTCAACAGACATCTTGCTTTCCCGCCTGAAGCTTTGAGGTACTGTTCTCACCGTAAGGCTTCAGGTCAGTGGCTGCCCATGAGGCAAGTCTCTTCCATCACTGACATTTGGCAAAGCCCGTGACAGACCAGGTATTATAACTCAGGAAGGAGGTAGTTAGAGCCCAATGGTGCTGTGCCTACATCTCACAGTGTTCGCTACCCATCCTCAATAAATGTTGAGGAAGAGAAACTGCTCTACACAAACACACTTTCCTTGTATCCCCCCTTCCTTCTCCCCACCAATACCTAATCCCACTAAAACCATGACAAACCTGCTTCCCTGGTCAGCCACCGCACAGTATGCAGGCGATGGCAAATCCAGGTGGCTGTGGCTGCTCCTGCCCCCCCAAAACTCCCCTACCATGAGAGGAAGGAGCAAATGGCTCCCTGAGAAGTTATCAGCAGGGTTCTTACACATCAAAATGATGCCACCAGCTAATCGTGAAACAATTTTCACTAGATACCAAGTTCACTAAAACATTATTGAATTACGAAACAAAGTATTTTCCTCTGTAAAATATGACTAACTGGGAAAATCTCTATGTCATCTTTCACAAAATGCATGCTCCTGCTGGTTTTTAAAATAAAATCACTTAAAAGTTCTCTTTCTGGAGTATGTAGATAGAAAACAGAAAGAGAGAGTTAATTATATTTCAGCAATCACTGTTACATTGAGGCAAAGAAGTGATAAAGCCTTCTGTGTTCTTCCTTAGTCCCATCTCGTTTTTTATTAATTTCATCAAAAAACCAACAGCTTAGCACAATGTTTATGCAGGCATGTAACTCTATTCCAAAGCCTTCCACCAAAAAAAGGGAAGAAAAGGACCTATAGTCCAGGAATTTTGGAAATGCTAGCTTAAATACACACAAGCACAGTTTCTTTTCTCAAGGTTCCTCTGAACTTCCCAGACCATCCAGTACTAATAGAAACCTCTGGTGTGATCTTCACATAGGGTACCCATCCCATGGTGAGGAGCATGACTCAGGCTCCTCAGATTATAAAAGTTTTGGGGTGGGACACTCTGGACACACAAAAAGCCAAGTTTTAAGAAATGATGCCAGGTGTAACTCCAGCACTGGGGAGGCAGAGGCAGTTGGATCACCAACAGTTGGAGGCCAGCCTGGGCTACACAGTGAGTTCAAGGCCAGCCTGGACTACATAGCAAGACTCTGCCTCAAAAACCAAAGGAGAAAAAAAATGGAGTCTCAGCCAGGCATGAGCCACAGGCTCATAATCCTAGAACTCTGGGACACTGAGCCAAGAGGATTATAAAGTCAAGCCCAGCTTGGGCAATTTAGCAATTTAGTGAGACCCTATCTTAGAGACCTTGTCTCACTAAGGAGTTTGGGGGCTGGGGGCTGAATGCGAAGGCCCTGGGTTCAATCCTCAGCACTGCTAAAAAAGAAAAAGGACATAAGGAAGATGGATAGACAAACGGACAGATGGATGGATTTTCTCAAAAAGTTGGTTTTAGGAGATGGATCCTTTGTGGAGTTACTTGGAAAGAAGTGTTCTCTTCCCATTTTCTGACAACTTTAACTCCATTCTAGGAGCACCTCTGTATCAAAAGATTATCAAAGCAACAAACAAGTGGATGAATCACCAAAAATGGAAGCATAGTAATAATTATTAAGCAGTATTTGTAAAGGAGCTGTCTCAATTTTAATGCCATAAAAGTTATTTTTTAACATGGCTGGCTAAGTACTGCCAACACAGCCTATCCGTGTGGTAAAAAGCACAGTACACACAAGCAGCACAGATGTATGGTGAAGATAAACTAAGAAAGGGAGCACAAGCCAGGCATGGTGGCACACACTTTTAATCCCAACACTCGGGAAGCTGAGGCAAGAGGATCGATGCAAGTTCAAAGCCAGCCTGGGCTACAAAGTGAGTTGAAGACCAACCTGAATTACACAGTGAAATCCTATCTCAAACCAACCCCCCCAAAAAAGCTGAGCAACTATGTTGCAGATAACAATATGCAATACAACAACCATTGTTAAATTCCTGTCATTCTGTTTTGAAATCCTGTATCACTATTTTTGTTGTTGTTGTCCTTTGGCTTTTGTTGTTGTGCTTTTCCTTTGTTTGATTGTTTTTTTATGTTTCTGTGCTTTTTTTTCCTCTTTAAAATAAAAATATAGGGCCAGGAATTTAGCTCAGCAGTGTAAATGCCTGCCCAGCAAGCGTGCGATCATGAGTTCGATCTCCAGTACCAATTAATTAATTAATTACTTTTAAAAAATAAAGTAAAATAAAAAAGAAGAAGAAAAAAAAGACAAGGAGCATAGCAGCTCTTCACACTTACAGACTTTGGAAACCACAATTGCATCAGGGTCTCTTATGATGCAAGCATCACATCTAAGGACGCTGCCTTAGTTGTGATGCCTTTGAACTTCACAGATAGCCGAGCCTGCCACCAATTAACTGTAGAAATGATACCTGTCAACCGCAGCACACTGCATGGGCAAAACGTATGAGTTTGGGTGTAAGACAAACGGAAGTTGAATCTAGCCTTCCTCTTCACAAGTTATGAAACTCTCAAGTCATCTAACTTCTTTAATATTCCCCTCCCACAAATGTAAAATAGAGATAAGAACATCTATCTGTAACAGTTATTGTGAAGATGAAATAAAACAATCCAGGCTGTGTGTGGTGGTGCATATCTGTGATCCCAGTTACAGGCTGGCAGGAGGGTCAAAAGTTTGATCTGAGCATGGGTAATATAATAATTTAAGGAGATTCTGTCTCAAAATTAAAGAAAAGGAAAAAAAATCTTAGTACATGCTTACTAGAGTGCCCACAATAGAGTATTTTAACATCAAAACCAGGTCAACGATAGGATTCTAGCACAAAGTCCAACCTAGAAACAAAATTAAACCACAATACAATGCTCTCTAACAGACAGCAACAAGATGTCATCAGAATTCCCAACAATTCCGAGTACATCTAATAAAGAGCATCCTGAAGTGCACCTTGCAGATTAGCTGGGTCTTCTTCAGAAGCAGAAGACATACAACAATATTTTTCCTATCCTCAATACCTAAAATCAGAGCACTGCATAATCCAAGACGTTTCTGCCAGATTTGAAACTTCAAATGGAGTCAATGGTCAAGATTAGAAGACCAAACCAGGCATGATAGCTCACACCTCTCAGCTAGTAGGGATGCTGAGGCAGAAGAATTGAATATTTGAGGCCAGCATGGTCAACTTACTGGGACCGTATCTCAAAATTTTAAAAAGTGTTTGGGGGACAGGGACTTTGGGATGTGGCCCAGTGGTACAGTGACCCTGGGTTCAATTTCTGCTACCATAAAAATACATACAGAAAAAGGGGGAAAAAATTTTAACACTTTTTGTCTTGTGGGGGGCAGGTTTTCACTTTGTAGTTCAGCCCAGCCTTGAACTCATCATGTAACCCAAACTGGCCTGGAACTCAGAGCAATCCTCCTGCCTCAGCCTCCCACGTGATAGGATTACACACATGTGCCACTATACCCAGCCTAAAACCTAATTATTTTACATCAAGTGCTAAAGCATGTGTTTAAATCTTTCCCGAAATTAACACTGGCCAGAGAAATCAGACCTGTATTTTGCCAAATACTATATGTACCTATGAGGGCCCTCAAACACACACATAAGCACAAACACAGCCCTATCTAAAAAAGACCCATTTATATGCCCATGAAAGACCCTAAACACTAGCCTGGAACAATTCCTCTAGTCATTTGGCCAAGATTCCTACCCTCCTGTGTCTCAGTCCAATACACCGCTCAGACAACCAGTGCGGCTGCACAATTATAAAGCAAATACTGCAGGCTAACACGGTTTTGTGATTCTGAGTAAACAGAGAACAGATTCACTTTCTGCACTTCAAAGAGCTCATCCACCTTGCCTGGTGCGCTAAAGAATGGCAAGGGGTGTTGCTCATCAGCAGAAAGACCCAGGCGTGAATGCCAACTCCAATCAGCCTTGGTATATTTGTTACCTCCCTAGTCTCAATTCCTTGGGTGTGAAACAGTACAGAGAGTAAGACTGTCTACTTTTCAGGGTTGCTGTGAGCTGTGACAAGTCAAAATCAAAAGTAGCTCCTTGGGCTGGGGATATAACTCAGCGGCACAACTGCCTGCCTATCAAGTGCAAGGTCATGAGTTCAATCCCTAATACGGGGGTAGGGGGCTCCATACAGAGCTCCTTAGCCTCATCTTCCCAGGGTGACCAATGTACCCATTAGCTAATTTTCCTGGCAATTCTTGGTTTTTGACGTTTCTTATAAAACCTGACCTGATCCTGCAGCCAGGCCGGTTCTCTTCGCAAGGCAGCTGCGAAGCACTCCTATCACTTCCCTTTCTGGACCAGCCTCTGCTCTCTGTTAAACTCCACCCCTTGCTTTTTGCACAATTCCACCAAAATTGACCTCTTTTTGCTTCTAATCCTTCTTGCTATTCTTCCTATACCGTCCCTGAAAGCCAAGTGAGCACATCAGAAAATAATATTTAGAAACTAAGCACAGAGAGCCAGAGATATAACTCAGCAGCACAGTGCCTACCTAGCAAGCACGAGGTCATGAGCTCCATTCCTGGTAGGAAAGAAAGAAAGAAAGAAAGAAAGAAAGAAAGAAAGAAAGAAAGAAAGAAAGAAAGAAAGAAAGAAAGAAAGAAAGAAAAGAAAAGAAAAGAAAAGAAAAGAAAAGAAAAGAAAAGAAAAGAAAAGAAAGAAAAGAAAAGAAAAGAAAAGAAAAGAAAAGAAAAGAAAAGAATTAAGCCACAAATTTAATTCACTTACAAGTGAGTTATTCCTTGACAACACAGTAATGAATTAAGGCTAAGCTACAAACAACCCTAAAACATCATAGTCATAATAATAGCCCTGTGCCAGAGGTTACAAGAACAGATGAAAGATGGAAAGAACCCAGGAAATTCATCCCTAACATGGAAAGAACCAAGTGTTGCCCAGCAATGTCATTTCCACATACAAAAAGGAGCACATTGTATACTAAAAGGCAGCCCCCACTTTTGCTGCCTTCTTGTTGTCTCCTGCTTGTTAAGTCTACCTGACACACAGCTCATTTCTCATTGACTTTTCACATTCATTTAATGTTTTTTGTTAATATCTGGACAAAGTCAGCCATCTTTTATTTTTTTTGGAGATAGGGTCTTGCTAAGTCACTGAATTCCCAGGCTGGGCTCCAACTTGGAAGTCTCCTACCTCAGCTTCCTAGAATGCTGCAATTACACACCTGACAGCAAAGTATTTTAAAATGAAGGAGCCGAGCATGGCAGCACACCTGCAATCCCAGCACTTGGGAGGCTGAGGCAGGAGGGTTGCCTCTAGTTTGAAGCCAGCTTGAGCTACACAGCGGAACTCTGTCTCAAAATTAATTAAATAATTAATTAAAATAAACAAAATGAAGGAATACTTTGGCTAGACACAAGAAGGCTAACATTAGAAACATCTGTCTTTATAGTTCCCTCTGTAGTAGAAACACCCCAAAACCACTGACTATCCGCACAGAAAACTCCTGCCAGCCACCAGGTATGCTGCCACTCACCTGCATCCCAGCTATTTGAGAGACTGAGATGAAGGATTGTAAGCTTGAGAGTACCCTGAACTCAGCAGCACCTTATCTCAAAACAAAAAAATAAAATAAAATAAAAACGGCTGGGATATAGCAAAGACTTTGGGTTTAATCCGTGGTACTGAAAGAAAAAAAAAAAAAACCTACTTCCACCCATTTAGAGTTAGCAGTAATTAATACTGCCCTACCTACCACAGCTGATTAGATCGGGACCAGTTAGATGTCTGCTCTTGAGAAGTGGAAGCTGGACTAAGGAGTACAGGTGATGCCTACTACTATTTTAAATTAGTTCATGGAAATACAGGGGCTGCAGAGCTGCCATGTTTGGCAATGTGCTTAGGGAGGATTAGAACTCAGTTCTACTGAGGAGGAGCCATGCAGAGACCACAGGACATGCGGCCCTGATAAGAATGGGAAGCAAGTTTAGTGCAAGACGACTGCTGGGTTCCTGGAGATGCAAGTCGTCCTAGTAGCTGCCACCCCCCACTCCCCATGCCTTATAGTGATCTCTCTTTTTCCTCTGTTAGCTTAACAGCTCTGTGTTCATCAAATGACCTCTATGCCTGCAAACTCTAAAACAGTATAGTTTCTGAAAGCCTTCCCATATGAACGAACACTGCCTGCAAAAAGCTGCTGCTTCTCCTGATCCACATACCTCACTTCTGCCACCTGGGCTGTCTCTATTTGACATGAAGAATGCCAGGGAAGGCTGGTTACGGTTCAGTGATTCGTGATTCCCCAGAACAGTACCCCCTACAGGGCTGTCACGCACCTCTTCACTCTCTACCATCACTCAATGGACGCTTCCTATCAGCACCATCCGTTGTCACTCAGTCCAGTTTGTGCCGTCTTGCACTTTCACACATCCGTCTGTTCTGTAACCTGTGCTCTCTCGGGTCCTGCCTGTTTCACTGTATTTACAATCGTCATCCCTGTTCTGCCCTCTGATGGCCTTGCAGCTCCACTTGTAGCCTCTGCAAGCTCCAGCCAGGCTTCTGATTTGCTGCCCCAGCTTCACTATGAACATACCCCCAACTAATGAGCGCCCACAGTGCCACTTCCTTTCTCTAGGGCTGGCTTCACGGGCTGTCCCAGTCTAACACCAGCTTTGTCCCCATTCTATCAAACCCCGCTCCATTCCCTTCCAGCAAACTGATTCCACAGCAGCCACGCCCAGAGCAGAGCTACCAACACGCCAGGTATGGATTCTTCCCCCAACAGGCAGATGTTGGGTTTAGCTAACAATAACGTGCATTTGAAGCCCCAGACTCATATTTCACA
>PVJX010047650.1:0-11788 GCA_004027295.1 Dolichotis patagonum
AAAGAAATCAAAATTCCATAGGTCTCCCATCTAAAATGATTTTACATTTTTTAATGCCCAAACTATACAATTCCATGTGGAACTGGCACTTCACTTTTTTACAAATGTATTCTGCTAGGGCCGGGGATTTAGCCCAGCAGTGTAAGCGCCTGCCTGGCAAGCAGAAGGTCATGAGTTTGATCCCCAGTACCAAGACAAAAAACATCCCAGTGACAAATGTAATGTGCTCTTTTTGGTTACAGCTTTGAAATAAAACCCATGTACCAAAGAAATCACCTATGTTGAATTTATTCTTAGTATATTCCCAGAGTTGTACAACCATCATCACCACAGTATAATTTTAGAATATTTTCATCATCTCAAAAACACACTCTTTGCCTCTCATTCCCCTATACCAAGTAGCCCTTCAAGTCCTAAGCAATACATATCTGTACATATCTCTTCTCTCTCTCTCTCTCTCTCTCTCTCTCTCTCTCTCTCTCTCTCTCTCTCTCTCCCGCTGTCTCGTGACTGATTTTTTTTTACTTATAATATGTTTAAGATTCTCCATTTTAATGCATTTTTTAGGAAGAAAAACACTAATAATAATTTTGGAAGCATTTCTTAAAACCACAAAACTCTAAAATTGACCTTTTGAGTATTTCAAATGTTGTTTTTTGGCAAGTTAGCTCTTTCTCATCTATCATTACTGTCTCCTTTCAATCCAAATATACTTCTTTCCAGCACATGGCTTCTGGCAACCTCCATGGAAAGCCTATTATTAGAAATTGACACATTAATTCTATTGTGAAAACATTTTCACAAACAATAACATATATACAATAGAAAAAATATTCACCTTAACCTTTCTTTCCAAGACCATTTTTTGTGTACATGAAATGTAGTTTGTTTTTGTAACATGCATTTCAAGCCAAAGACATGTGTGTGTGTGTGTGTGTGTGTGTGTGTGTGTGAAACATAAAAGATGGCATTCCAGCCCATTGGACAGCTTCAGACAGTATGGTGGATGGAGAAGGGCCGGACAATGTTTTTTGTCTTTGAGACAGGGTCTTGCTATGCAGTTTAGGTTGGCATCAGCTCACTTTGTAACTCAAGCTGGTCTCAAACTCACAGCAATCCTCCTGCCTCCACCTTCTGAGTGCTGGGATTATAAGCAAGCACCAAAAGGCTGGAATTTGAAGTTAAAACAGAACTGGGCTCCAATTCCAGATCTGTCTCATGTGACCATAAAGCAAATGGACTAAATTTATCATTTATTTATGGGGGGGGTACTGAGATCGAACTCATGACCTGGTGCTTGCCAGGAAGTCACCTTTATTGTTATTAAAAGAAGGATAGTGTCTCTACATTCATAGCATTGTTAAAATATATATGAGAGTTCCTGGCACACAAAATACACAGAAATATAAGATATTTTCCCCCCCTTGACTAAAACCTTTTGAAAACTCCTAAGAGCAGAGCCCAATCAGAAAATGTAGTAAAAGAGTACTCAGTGGCCCTTGGGCAGCATCACCTGAGAACCTATTAAGAAATGTAAATTCTCAGCACAACTTCAAACTTGTTTAATCAGAAACTCTAGAAATAGGGCCACAAGTCTGCTTCAACAAAATCTCCTGGAGATTCAGGTACACATGAAAGTTTGAGAACCACTGTCCTAGAGGATTGTTAATAATTTTTACTACGTATACCCTGAGTTAACTGTTCTCAGTAACAGCTTATTCTAGGTATGATGTCAATGTTTTCCCTAAAAGGGGCTGTATTCCATTTCTTCTTACCAGTAACACACCACCTCAGACCGAGCATGCCACACTATAAGAAGGCTCACACATATCCACTTGATCTATTACCACTTTTGGATCCGCTGATCCCCTGGACCTTTGCCCCTAGGAGCCAGCAGCTTCATCCCACTATGAGCAGACACCTGTACTGAGGAGGCCCACCTGTCCTGGGTACATGAAGAAACGCCAAAGTATCTGCAAATTTGTAAGTCCCAGAAACCATCCTTAACCAACTGCAGATAAGCAGGGTAACATTAGCTATACAAACACCCTCATTCCTTTGCCAGGTGTGACCACACCTTATCCAATGTTCCCATATTGGATTGAGTCATCTACGGGAGCTTGCATGGTATCATGTGGTTGCTGGATCCCCTTCCCTCTCCTGTCTCATGTCACGGTCCCCTACCTATCTCTTCTGAAGGTGCTTCCTACTAAATCACTTTCACAGGAATCCTCATCTCATGGGGAACCCCTGCCCTAGGGCTCCTCACCCAACAGACACAGCTGGCAGTTTTCCAGAATGGGTGAGGGGAGCACATATGACATCCACAAAAGGCCATCTACCGTCCATTGGCAGACATGCACAGAACACAAAAGATAATATTGTGTGGACAGCCATGTGTGTCCAGTGGTGCAACAGGGCCCATAAGTCAAGAAAGCCTGATACCAACCCTAAATATCTCTATATCAACCCCTCTGGTCTTTCAGCACTGTTGTGGGCCAAAATGATCTGTAGAGTCCTTCTTAACCCAGCATGCTACAGTTCAGAGCCAAGAGCCCCTTAAACCCTATCTGGTTGAGGCATCTAAATGTGTTCCTTTGAAGTTCTTGCTTTGTCCAGATTGAGTTTGTTCTTTGTTATCATCTCTCCCCCCACCCAGGCTGGCAGCTGCTTGCTATTTCCACCTACCTACAGCTACCATCCATACCTCACATGGCTTGAGGCTGTGCTCAGCTCTTTCTTCTGCAGGGCTTCTCTCCCTCCCACAGAGGAGGGCCTCTTGTCCCTTGCTTCACCCTGCTACAGTTCACACATAAAGTTCCACTTTGATGAGTGTTTGTGTCGTGGCTTAGCGGAACCTGACTGCCACTGGGATTTGCACCTGACTCAGTTTTCAAAGGATCAGTAGGTGACTTTGATAACGCTGTCAATCAGAGAGATGTGAGCCATCAACAGTTCCCTGTGGAGATGTGTTTGTGGCTTTATGCACAAGGACTGGCAACGTCAGCATGCACAGAGCTGGCTCAAATTCCGAGGCTCCATCCTACACTACTAGATCAGGATCCCTAGAGTGGAAGATGGCAGCCTTTTGAGCTCCCCAAGGTGTTTCCCACTTACTCCAAAGCAGTGCTATTCACAGTGCAGTCAGCTAACCAATAGCAGCAGCAGCTGAGAACTGGTTAGACATACATATTCTCAGTGCATGCCCCAGAACTTTCTAATCTAAAACTCTGGGGGTGGGGCCCAGACCTGTAACAAAATTTCAGAACAATTAAATAAGGACTGGGGATGTCGATTGGTGTGATGGTCCTGGGTCCAATTCCCAGTAGAAGAAGAAAGGGGAGGAAAGAGGAAAAGGGAGAGGAGTGGGTAGGGGAGGAGGAGTACAAGGAGGAGGAGGAGAAAAATTACTGCATAGTACAAACCAAGTTATACAATAGGAAATCACTTGAAAATATCATTTGAGCACAACAGATATATCCAAGGGGAGATCAAAATATATAGTGAATTTTTAAATTTTGAAAATAACTACAGCATAACTTACATTGCCATTAATCACCTTTGGATATTCCCCTTTACTTCAAATACACTTATCTCATCATTCTTATCATTTTCTAAAGCAGTTCAGAAATCTTTTGTGAATATCTTTCCAAGGTTGAATCAAAAATAAAGTGGATTGCTGCTGCCAAGTGCCCCCAAACAGAATGGCAGGCTAGTATAAACATTATGGTGTGTCCTCATCTACTTTATTCACCAAATCTGACAGTGTGACCTCTGACTGTTTTGCAAAGTCAAAATTACCATGAAAGTTAAACATTGAGTTGTACATGTTTTTGCATTTTCTGAATATTAATCCCTTATCAGGCATGTGGGTTTTCTTCCATTCTGTGGATTGCCCTTTCTCTCTGTTGATAGGTCTTTTGATACATACAGTTTTTTCCAGACAGTCTCACTCTATAGTTAAGGCTGGCCTTGAACTCACTATATAGCCCAGGTTAGCCTTGAATTTGCAGTGATCCTCTTGTCTCAGCCTCCTGAGTGCTGGGATTGCAGGTGTGTGATATCACGCTTGGTCAACTTTTTAAATTTTGATGTACTCCAATTTATTTTTTCTTATGATGGTTGTACTTTTGATGTTATATTTAAGAAATGATTGCTAAATCAAATGCCATGAAATGTTTCCATTTTTTATAAGAATTTTACAGTTTTCACTCATGCACTTAGGTATGTGATCAATTTTGAGTTAATTTTTGTGTATGGTATAAGGATCCAACTTCATTCTTTTACATGTGTATACCCAGCTTTCCCAGTATTCCATTTATTGTCCTTTCTCTACTGAATGGTGTTGGCACCCTTTTCAAAAATCATGTGGTGGTGATATTACAACTACCATTTCCAAAACTCAAAGACTCATTAGAGAATTTTTGCAAACAACTACATGCCAACAAATTTGATAAAATAGAAACATACACAAATTCCTAAATACATACATCTTGGTAATATGAAAAAATAGAAAACATAAAGAGATTAATAATAAATAATGAAATTGAATAAGTAATAATAAAATATATACCCCATCAAAGAAAAGCCCAGTCCCAGAAGGTTTCACTGCTGAGGTCTACAAAACACTGTGATGGATTAGCTAATGTCACCTTGTAACACCCAGCTGAACTGAATTGGCGTGGTGCAGGGTGTGGCAGGCCCGGTTGAGGATTGCTGCCAACAGCATAAAAAGATCCTGAAGAAGAAGAGGTGGTGCTGATTGTCCTAGAAAAGCTTGTTAAGCTGGTTTACCTGGTATGAACTCCAGGTGTTATTTTCTGAGGAGCTCAGGTCTTCACTGTCACTGAGGATGGCTATGGTTCTCTTCAAGGGAGCTCTGGTCCTTACCTTGAGTGTTGCTTCCTGGCTTCAGTGCAGATCACTCAGCCTGCTAGTACAGATCCTTCATCCTGTTGACGTATATTTCCTTGCTTCCACCACTGACCTTCGGGCCTTCCCAATGCAAATCCTTGATACAGACTTGCATGAGACATTGTTGTGGGCTCTAGGTCTCCAGCTAGACTGGTAGAGGACATTGCCATAGGCCCTAGGTCTTCAGCTGGACTCGGCAGGACATTGCAGTGGAATCCAGGCCCTCAGCTGGATTTTATGGGTCTGTACTGTCTGGACAGATCTCCCGTACTCATTTGCATTTGACTCTTTGAGTGAGTGTTATAAAATAATCCTATAAATTATGTATCCTGTGTTAAATTGTTTACCTTGCAAACAGTGACATCACCCAAAAAATACCAATTCTTAAATGCCAAAATATTCAAGAAGAATAAGAGCCTTCCAAACTTATTCTACAAGGTAAGCATAATTCCAATACTACAACCAGACAATAATACAATAAAAAGGAAAGTTACAATCCAATATCTTTAATGAACATAGTTTTAGAAATCCTCAACAAAATACTAGCAACCCAAATCCAGTAAGATAAAGTCAAGCAGTGGAATTCCTACATCACATTACAAATAATGCATTTTTAAAGGTAGGTATATATTTGAATATGCAAATAGAAGTAGAGAAGAAAATGAGCCTGAATATTATTAGTAATCACAACTGGGTAAACCATAGATAATTTTGTTCTCATCTACATTTACATTTTCACTGGGCTACAGAGAATTTTTTCTCATAATTTAATACTCAGAGCTATATGTTACTTTTATCATTACAACTTTAATTTTTCTTGGGAATGGTTTTAAAATAAAAGATTTTAGCAACAAAAATAATGGGTACTTAGTTATTGTTCTCTTCACTGAGACACAATACCTGAAACACAAATTGAATTTTGGCTCATGGTTTTCAGTCCTTGGTTGGCTGGCTCCAAGTAAGGAAAGGCATAATGGAAGGGCCTGGGGGAGGAAAACTGCTCACATTATGGCAGCCAGGAAGCAGAAAGCAAAGGGAGGAACTGGGGAAGGGAGATGCACCCATCCACACCCCTCAGAGCCTTGCCTTTTCTGACCAGGCCTCACTAGTGGCCTAATCCACTGATGAGTTCAGTATCCTATGATCCAGTCACCTTCCAAAAGCCCCATCTCTAGACACATGAGGCTTTGAGGGAACATTCTAGATCTAGATCTAGATATACTTCTAAACGACAAGAGTTACACAGAAACACATTAATCACATATAAAAGGAAAATATTTTATTGTGGTTTGTTGGGGTTATGCCAACTATTGAAAAACCAAAGAGCTGAGGATTTAGCTCAACAGCATAAGTGCCTGCCTTGCAAGTGTGAGGTCGTGAGTTTAATTCCCAGTACCAAAAGAAAAACCAAAGAAAATATTAATATTTCTAGGATTTAAAATGTCTTACAAAACTTTTTTCTTGGATATAATTGGATAAACAGTGGAAATAATATATATATATTTCTTAAATATATTAACTTTATACACTTACAAATTCATAGCCAAAAGCTGATAGCCACCAACCCTCAAAGCCACACTGGTGAATTGACAATGTCCAAGAAATCCATACTAAAAGCTCCAAATGTGAGGGTAGGGTAATGATATGACCTACCTTGTTTTTTCACCTGTAACTGAGTGTTAATTGACGATTGGAAGGCATAAGGAAGTTGAGGCAAATGAACAATAGGATTTATTCTCTAGTAAAAATAATGACTCAAAAGCTATATACTGAATCAAGGGTATAATAAGATTCTCCAGAGTATTTCCCACCAGAACAGACTCCCAATATGGTAATGTATTCCAGGCAACTGAACCAAGAACCCAGTTTAGAAGAGAGTATAGCACAAGTAATCAACAAATATTCTTCACATTTGTTTCAGACCATTGAATACAATCAGTGTTTTACTAAACTAAGACCTCAAAGATGAGATGATGAAACAGCAGAATGACATGAAATCAGAGACAGAAGCTTTAAGGGAAACAATGAAGACCCAACTAGTACCATTTTTAATACTAATACCTAACATAAAACAGTAATTAACAGACAGCTAAAAGGCCAACTACAGCTATGGAGAAATATTGGAATAATCATAGGGCTATAGAAGAGGGATAAAAATGAAAACAATCAAAAAGAAGACTGTATATCTGGAAGATGATAATGATCCATAAGTATAATTGATGTCCCTGAAATGGAGAAGACCACTAATGACAGAAAGAATGTTTATCAGTATTATACCAGAAAATCCCCCTAATATAAAGTAAGTGACTTTGCTGATTGAAAGATTATACTTCATTGTAGGGAAATATTATATAGAATATACAATACTGGGCATAATCTCTTTCTGAATGTTTCAATTTTGAAATAAAGTTTATGTATCCAAGAAGACCAAGAAAAGCAGCTATAAGAGAAAAGTAAGTAAGCTGCCACAGTCTTACTCATACTCACTAACCAGCCTTTCTATTTCTAGGAACTTAATTTAGGGAAATAATCAGACGGGCATGTAAGATTTATGCACAAGGATATTTATTACAGTGTATTTATAAAAACTTTTTAAATTTGTGAAATTCAAGAAACATGCAAAAAGTAGAAAATTGTAAGGCAATCCTTAAAATTATTCTGAGAAGTATATTTAGTGGCATAAGACAATGTTCTAATGTAATATTGTCATGAAAGAATCAGATTATAATAAAGTAATTACAGTAGTATTCTAACCAAATCTGGATACATGTAGAAAAACTAGGGAAAGAAAAGAGCGGGCAAACATGCATTAAAATGAAAAGAGAAGTTATGTCTTGGTAAGTATTACAGACATGGATTTTTTTTCTTTGTAAATGTTTACATCTACTAAATTCTCTACAATGACATATATTTCTCTTTACTGAGGATAAAATGATACATTTTTTTCTCAAAATACAGTAAAAACAGCAAATCTTATCTTGACATTATAAGAATAAATAAGAAATTTATTTTAAAATATAGGGTTAGTTTCTTTGAATAGACTGTTGGAAAAAAAATACTTAGCCAATCATATTTGTGAACAACTAGCCTGAGGATGTGTTAATAAAAGAAAGAAAGCTCTAAAAGGTGCCAGTCCTGCACCTGCTCGTGGTTTTCATTAACTTGCCTTATTTGTATTACACCTGGGATGAAAACTGCAGTCTCTTGTAAATATAAACAGACTGCATTAATAGATACTGTGAAATAGGAAGTAATTGCTTAAAAGAAAAACGGAACTAGGATGGGAGAAAGGGGAAAGGAAGGAAGGATAAAGGGAAAAATGCAAGTCAGTCATACTATTAGTGTCTCCTAGTTCATTGAAAAGGAAGGTTTGTGCTGATATCGATTGGAGAAACTTTTATGCCCATATCTTGTTCTCCAAATAACTACTTTGAAGATGACAATATGGAATGTATTAACTGTTGTTATTCTCTTATTATTTTGTTATGACATTCTCTTTTACCTTTTTTCAAAAAATAAAAAAGAAACATGAAACAGCACTATAAACTTTTATAAGCACCATTGACTTCATGGTATCAATAAATAGATCTGTAAGATGAACCTCCAAAAACATTATGTTTCTGACCAGGACACATATCACTATGACACATGATGTATGTAAAAAGGGTCATTATTGAAAGATCAGTAAACAGAGGCATGATAAAGCACATTCAGTCCCCAGGAACTCCAAGTCACCCCACTACTTACCATGACCAGCAGCCCAATAAGCAAGAAGTGTCCACCAGCCCCAGCCCCTGACATCACTCCACATGCTATAGTTGTAGGATCAGGACCGCCACAGAATATTTATGCCACTGTGCAACATAGTGGAAGCTTCCTGGCTGACCAAGTGAGCTTGGTGGGAAGGGGACGCCTTCAGACCAGTGACTAGTATCACTGTACCCATTCCTTGAGCCAATTCTTACCTAAAGCCCCAGATGTTTCCAAAGTTCCCCAAAGTAAGGAGGAAAACATCCCCTAGAGCCATCCAGAAGTATTTTTCCATCATTGGCTTTGGATACTTTTAGTACAGAGACTCAGTTTTTCAAAATGCTTAAATATCTGGCTTTCCACAACAAATTTCTAATACCAAATAGGAAATGAGAGTTATTTCCTCATTTGAAATGTCATTGCCTATTATGTGGAAACCAAATTTTTTCCCAATAAACCTTGTTCAAATGACAGTTTATTCAAGTGCTCCCTTTCAGAGGTGATTCTTCCACCTCCATCACTTTGATTAAATGACATCAGTGATAGCTTCTGAGACTCATCTAAGCTCTTTGGTGGCCTCTTCTGGGACTATGTCACATTTTTCAACTGACTTAGTCATTAGTTACAAGAAAACTACTGCTATGCCACAGCCTTTGCTCTGCTGTGATGAATCTGCTATTGCTTTGACTTGAGTGCTGGGATTTAAAAAAATAATTGTGTGTTTGCTGCATTTAATTTATTTTTAACTAATTTATTCTTTCACAGTGAAGCAATATCTTATACTGGAAACATGCATAAGGGGGTTCTTTATCAAGACTGTTACACTCTAAAATCTAATCAAGACAAAAGCCCTCTCACAGATCTCAGTGAACTTCCAAAACTAGAGTAGCACTGGCTTTTTTCTTCTCACAAGAATTTCTGTTATGATAAGCTTAACATTTCTTCAAACAAAATGTTACAATACCAGAAACTTTCAAGCTGACATTTACTTAGCTTGTACAAGAGGAATATTTAGAATTTACACAAGGCTTATATCTGAACATCCTTAAGTTTTGTAGGTATAAACCTCAAAGGGTAACTCTAAAAACAAAACTCAGATCCACTGCATTTTCATGTGTAAATGTAAGTGTGTCTATATGACTAGTTCTAAGTCAACAGACTCATGTCCTCAGAGCATCACAGGGTTCTCACCCCCGGTGCCCAACTGCACTGCTGGCCAAGGGAAACATATTCACTGAGCCTGTGACTCACCAGTGTGAGGTGACACTTGTTAGCAGACTGTTATTTACATCCTTGTCTCATAAACTTACCCATGAACTCTCAGGAATTTTGCCTGAGTAGTTCAAAAGGGGTCAGGGAATGGACTCATTTTCAACCTCCAGTTCATTATGAGGGCAATCTTTTTAAAGTAAAAATACTTTCCAAACTCTCATTTAGTAGTGGTTCTACTCTTCCAAATTGTCCTTTGGGTGAAAGAAACCAAAAGCTCCCATGTCCTGAGTAGCACCTAAAATTAGTTTTAAAAATTTACACAAAATTGAAATGTAAGGATAAAGATAAAAATTAATCACATTTGCACATCTAGAATAAACTTCATGACAGCATAATTCCTTACACCTTTTCTCTGCTCTTTATCTCATCTTTCCTTTCTCCTTTTATTCTATTTTTTATTTTTCATTTTTTTAAAAAATTAGAATCCTTTTGTCAACATAATGCATGCTTATTTTGAATAATTTAAGTACAGTATTGCCTCAGTTCATGAAATTAATTCATTCCATGATTCTGGTGACAATCTGAATTGGTTGTGAACCTGTCAAATTTCCCCGTAAGAGCCACACGTGGTAGCACACTCCTGTAATTCCAGCACGCGGGAGGCTGAGGCAGGAGGGTCATTGCAAGTTCAAGACCAACCAGGGCCCAAGGCCAGCCTGATGGATAGCAAGACCCTGACTCAAAAAGACACACATGCAAAAAAAAAATTCCCTATAAGATTCAATGTAAATAAGGTTAATCCATTCTGAACCATTTGTATTTTTTATTTATTGAATTTATTGGTACAATTTAGATATTCATAGTGATCACATTCATAAGGAACTTGTATCTGTACATGGTATATCTTAAATTCATTTTTTTTATTTGAAAGAGAATAAAACAAAAGGGGGCAGTACAGAGCAGATCAGAACAGGACAACATAGGCAACAAGTACTTTACATTAAGTCAACTGGACATCAACAGTATCTAACACCATATCTCTTACTCTGCTATAGTTGAGCATAGTTTCAAATACAATAATATCAAACAAAACACAATAGTATAAAGCCATGCATAGAGTGAAAGAATTACGGGACTTTCTGAACTGAATAACAGAAAATGATCAATATATCTATATTATCAATATATCTATATATCTATAGATCAATATAACTGTAATATCTCATTTTCGATAAAAAAAATTTTGTTTAAACTATCACAGATATTCAAATTCCAATAAGACACAATGTGATAGATAGAACCAATGGTAGTAGAACAAAAGAAGCATGGTAGGACTTCTAAGAAGGATGATATTAAATCAGCAATAGGTGTCATAATGTTTTGTTTTCTTCAGAACAGCTGTTCATATCATCATGCATGATATAGTCAAACAAAACAGGATAAAACCATTCCAACTGATGATTGAAAACTTTGAAAGACTTCAAAGCTATGAGATGGGGACTCTGCTTACCATAAAGTCTTATATACTCTTCTCAAATCTCATACTAGGGAGACTATATGGTTTTTACCCTTGTGAGTTTGGTTTATTTCGCTTAAGAGAATGGTCTCAAGTCATGTCCATTTATTTATAAATATCTCGATGTGATCATTCTTTATAGCTGAGTAGAATTTCATTGTATAAAAATGCCGCAACTTTTTTATCCATTCCTCAGATGATGGGCACTTAGGTTGTTTCCAAGATCTGGCTATTACAAATTGTGCTGCTATAAACATGGGTGCACATATATCACTGTGGTATGATGTTTTCAGTTCTTCTGGGAATATGCCTAGAAGCGGAATAGCTGGGTCAAATGGGACTTCCAAACCCAGCTTTTTGAGGAATCTCCAGACTGACCTCCACAGTGGTTGCACC